>CAIGRF010407291.1:6115-19305 GCA_903798235.1 Fraxinus ornus
GCGAGCGAGAGAGAGAAAGAGAGAGAGGGGAGGGGGCGAGAGAGAGAGAGAGAAAAAAAGAGCGGAGGAGGATGAGTAAAAAAATAGGGTTAGAGATTTTATATCACCTGAGTTTTGAAAAATAAAGTTTGGTTCCTGATTTTTGAATTCTAAACTTTTAATCCCTGGACCCATGTAATTTCCTCTTTTCAACATCAGTATTTGACTGGGCTTTTTAGCAAAGAGTCCCATTTATCATCCTAAAATAAACAGTAACAAAAGAAATAAAAAAGGACTTTTGTGCAAATAGTCCTCAGCCTATGGCATCCGTGTTCAATCAGTCCCAAATCTTTTTTCTTGACACTGGCCTCCTCAACCAATGATTTTGGTGCGAATTCAGTCCTTTTCATCAAATAATGTCAAAATTTTGATGGAAAAAGATCATTATGCCCTTAATTTTGATTAAAATAAATAAAAACATTGAAAAACTAGAAAAAGATAGCAAAATAATTGTCAAGATGTTCTAATTCTCTTTCAAGAAAATGTTTTCACTATCAACCCCAGCCAACCAGCCAAAAAATGCTACGGTGCAATAGCCTCATGTGTACTAGTAGTCATTTACATTGGACACGAGATTATTCACTACAATTTATGTCATTGAGATATTTGTGTTTTAATCTAAAATGGACAAAGAATTTTTGGGAGGATAATTATATTTACACACCAAGATAAAAATATTATATTTTAATTGTACTAAACGGTTTTAACTTTTTCAACATTTTTTATTCTCAATCTTTCATTAATTAAAATGTTGTTTGACAATCACCATTTCACAACTCTTTAATTTTCATACTCATTTTCAATCACACTTTTATACAATAAAATATTTTGCACATAAATACAAAATTTTTACTTACTTTTTAACCATACATTTTCCAAAAAAATCGTTATTCAAAACTCCATTTTCCCAAAATAATGGCTATTAATAGGGTAATTAGAACATAATGTCCTCATCTTTCATTTTTACTGTGAAAAACGTCTCTACCTTTCATTTTTTAGCATTTTCACTATTATTTTCACATTTCATTGCGCAAAATGTCTCTTTAACCTATTTTCTCAATTAAAAATTATGAAATAATGAGTATACCCATCTCTTTAAATAAAAGAAAAAGAAAAAAAAGTAATTGCACCCACAATCTCAATTTTTTTAAAAAAAGAGAAAATAAGTCATGAATAAATTATTAAAAGGGTAAGTATATATTATCCATATCTTTCACCGTTATTGCGAAAAACGTCCATATCTTTCATTTTTTAACATTTTCACCCTTAATTACACATTTGATTGCGCAAACCACTACTTATATCCATTTTCATCCAATTTCTCAATAAAAAGCTGTGAAATAACGAATATAACATCCTATTTAAATAAAACGCTAAAGAATTAATTGCAATCATAGTCCCAATTTTTTTAAATAAGGACATTATGTACTAATTATCCTTTTAATAATTTATTTACGACTTATTTACACTTTTACAAAAAAAAAATTGGGACTATGATTTCAATTAATTTTTTCTTTTTCNTCACATTTCATTGAGAAAAAGTCATTTTCATCCATTTTCTCAATTAAAAGATGTAAAATAAAGAATATACCCTTCTATAAAAATAAAAGAAAAAGAAAGAATTAATTGCAATCATAGTCCCAATTTTTTTAAAAAAAGTGCAAACGAGTCACAATTAAATTTATTTAAAAATTCTAAAAATAAAAAATGTAAACGAGTCTCAAATAAATTATTAAAGAATTAGAACTTAAAAAAAAAATTTATTTAAATATGAGGTTATATTCGTTATTTCATAGCTTTTTATTGAAAAATTAGATGAAAATAGATAGAAATGGTGGTTTGCTCAATCAAATATATAATTAATTGTGAAAATGCCAAAAAAAAATGAAAGGTGTAGACGTTTTTCGCGATAACGATGAAAGATAAGGACAATATGTACTAATTACCCTTTTAATAATTTATTTTTGACTTATTTGCGCTTTTTAAAAAAATTAAGAGTATATTCGTCATTTCATAATTTTTAATTGAGAAAATAGGTGAAAATGACCTTTTGCTCAATGAAAGATGAAAATAAGTGTGAAAATGTCAAAATAAAATAAAATGAAAGGTATGAATATTTTTCATAATAACAATGAAAAATGGTGACGTTATGTGCTAATTATCCCTATTAATAAGTGGCTTGGATTGTCTTCAATAGATGGTCTGTGTCCAATCCGTCCCACGAATCACGATGGTCAAGGCAGTCTCTAACTCTCAACTTTCATTTGGATGACATATGTTGCTTTAGCTAATCAAGTAAATAAGGTCTATTTGTCATGATTTTAAAACGGCCAAAAGAAGCTTTTGAATCTGACTAATTTTATGAATGTACTTCTGATAATTAGAAGAGTTTTTAAAAAAAAGTTTGTCCTATATAGTTTCCTTTAAAATCATTTTTGAAATAGAAAGCTTTTTTAAAAATTAGTTTCCAAACAAAAAATTAAGATAACTTCCTTTAAAAACTTTTCTACAGGAAACAAAAGCAAACGTCATATCAAACAGGACCTAAATATGGTTACAACAAAATTTACACTATGGTTCATGCAGTAAACCTACTATCATTGTTTGATCCGCCATTGTCTGAAAATTATTTGAGGCTGGCCATAGCTTTTCCATCCATGGAAGATGAACAGGGGGAGAGAGGGTCATGGGGTGGTGGAAAAAGTAAGGGAAGCAATTATAATTATAAATTCTGATTGTTTGCAACTTGCAAGAACTTCAGCACAGCGAGAATCATCTGAATTTCATCAAAGAAAGAGCTGCACAGTTCACCAGAGGCGAGATTTTCACTCTTTATTTCACAAGTTTTTGCAGGTTTCCATTGAGTAAAGCTGATTATGTGTGGCATCATCCAACTTTACATTCAAGAATCTCGTGGTGTTTATGGATATGCCATCAGATGAGGAACTCAGGTTTATGTTTGTTGAGGCTCGAACCTGTGATCAGTGATGTGCTCCCATAAATTGGCTGAAGTCGTGTTTACTGAATGCGTTTCTTTTAAGTAATGCAACTTCTTTATGGTGACACGTGGATTATTTCTGGCCCTTGGATCTGTGGTTTGTTGATGTTAGATATATATACGTGCACTCTTACAGATTTTTTCACTTGATCTTGGCTCTTGAGTTCTTCATTTTCTAGATTCTTCTGTGAGTTCCCTTTTCTTGTAAACTATGGTTTGAGATCTTCGTGTTCTTTATCTCTCATGATGAATTTGTAAATTGAGATCAACTAGTGTTTTAACCTCTGTAATCCTTTGTCTGAGTGATAGTTGTGAGAATAAAGGGTTTCTTGCAGTCGAGTAGTGTAGTTGGCTGTTGAAGGTTATCTTGTGTGATTCCTTTTGTTGATCTACAATTTGATGTTTTAGAGATAAGTCTTTTGTGTCTTTCTCTTATACTTGAAGAACAATATGTAATTTTGTTGTCATTTTGGGCTTATTAGTTCAACTGAGCTAATATCCATTATTTGGATGCTCAACGGGGGATGTAGGCGTTAGATCCGGTAATCGAACCTCCGGGGCTTACGCTGAAATAATTCTTTGTGTTCAATCTTTAATTTCTGCAACTTTACTTTCTGTTTTGTAAATGATTCTTTGAATCTTGTTTTAATATCATGTGACTTGGGCCTTTTCGATATTGTTAAAAACTAGGATGCACGGAAACTTCTAAAATGTAGGTATATCGCTTCGGAAATCAAAACTCTATGAAGACTTTTAGGAAACTTAAACGAGATTGAAAATAAGATCATACAACAGTACATTTTTATATTTTATATTTTGGTAATTAATAAAATATATTTGTTTGTTTTAGGTGATGGAATTGAGGTTTATATTAGCTTGAAGATGCATGACATGGAAAAATTTGAAGTTGATAGATTGCAAGAATTTCTTATTTCTTTCTCCGCACTTGTAAGTTGTAATGCTAAAAACTTTTGGAATTCAAAATTTGAAACTCTAATTCGAATGTTCCATAAGGTGAATTACACAGGCCTTTTAGAGAGTATTAAAGAACGGAACAAAGCTAAAATCTTGCATGTGGCAATGTTCTAATACTGATAGAGTAAACGAAGTTAAAACGAGATCAGTCAGGAATTCAGTCGAAGTTTCTACTATGTAATTGTTTTTATACAAGGAAACAAATGTTGTTTACAATATTGCAAAAGAAACCAAATTTTATTTGTTTTTATTTATTAATGTGATTCTGTACGGTTCAATCCAGCATAAATAGACGAACTTTAATATAGCATTAAAATTGTTCAATCATATCAGCATAATCTTTATTCAACTCGAACTCTGGACAATATGGATCCTACACAAGTTCAACCCTTGCATAATTTTACATGCATCCACACGCGTATGTATACTGAAATAACACAGATACCTTTCTCACAATGAACGAATAAAGATAGACAAATAAATAATAATAAAATAATTTAGCAAGTTTAACATAATTCGACAATATGCTTATATTTATGTGACAATTTATCGAAAATTGAATGATTTCCATCGGTAGAGACTGAATGTACAACTATAAAGAGAGACTGGGGACCAACTTGCTCCTTTATAAGTTGGGGAATCAAACAACTCCTGTTATAAATGAATCAACAACCACCCTTGAAAAGCTCATTTGCTAAACCATGGAACTGAAATTATAAGACCTGCCTAAAGAATAAAATGTCATGCCAGCGGCCATAGCTCCTATTCAAGAGGGAAAACAAAAGGAGAGGGGAAATGAAAACGAGAAACAAAATAATCATCCTTTTGACGTAAATAATTCTTGAAAACAAGAAGCAAAGTCTCGTTTGTCTCTTAAGAAACAAGCACAGCTTCATTACTTGCAGCTCTTTCAGCAGCAAGTTCATCGAGGCGTTTCCATGTGGCTTCATGTCTCTCTTTGATTTCGCCTTCCTTCGATTCATCTTCCTGAAACTTGAGCAAAGACTCCTCAAAGAGATCAGGGTCGAGATCGTAAAAGATCTTGCGCACATTAAGTGTCAAACTGTGGACGGCCTGATTCCAGTGGTGTCTAGCATTTTGCTCCAGAGCAGGGAAAATAATAGGCAGTATAACTTTACGATTTTGTTTGATTAGGTTCTCGAGATGATCGTTGTTCCACAGGAACAAAGCTCTCTCTGCAACCTGAGATTAAAAAAAGCATCAGTTTTAAATTAACTTAAGCTCCGGTAAGCCAAAATTCACATTAGGCAGCATCAAGTGAGGGATTTAACGGTTTGTTGAATGGCGGTAAAATACCAAATACGAAGAAAAAACTCCTATTTACAGGAGCACAAATGGGGACCTTTCATTTCACATTCAATGTGGGATTCAAAGGCACTATTCAACAAATCTCCAGACTCTGAATAGTTCAAAGCCTTCAAAACAGGAATTTTCTTCGAGTGTTTACTCTGAAGCAAATTTTCAAACATCTCCACAGCTTCGCATTAAGTTTCTCAATTTAGTATTTTCAATTTAGTATTTTTGCTGCCATAACAGAAAATACCCTGGGACTCCACCTTGAGATTTAGGCAAAATAAATATGAAAGGGAGATAGAACTCAAAGAATTTACGTTGTTGGGCACTTCGCCAACATAATTACATCCAAGGACAGAGATATCAGAACTTCACTTTTAACTAAAAAAGGAAATTATAAAAAGAGTGCAAAGTACAAACTACAACGCTCCACAAAATATGTAAATACTAAATAAGAATACAAAATTTCCTGTATATATCCTGTAAGCTTTTGTAACATCGATTAGATTGCAAATAAATTACTGAATTGTTTCTTCGTTAAGCCCATATCCCTCAACGTGTATTCTTTTCAATATTAAAATACCTGAGGGGCAATGCCAAACCCCACATTCATTTTTCAGATTTGCAGGTCCCAGAGCCATTATCTCAAACTGAATGTCTTCAACACACACAAAAAAAAAAATAAAAAATAAAAAATAAAAAATTGAGACTTTAAAGATACCAAATATTCTCACCAAAAATAGAATAAAACTATCTAACAAATTGGGACAAAACAATTACATATAGGAAGCTCCTATCTAGCACGGATCGTCGCGACACGTTGATTAAATTCTTTAAAAATTTGTTCACGCCAACAAAAAATTTATCAAAGCGGTACCGACACGACACGACACGACATGACGTCGACACATTAATTAAAGTATTTTACAATGTTTCATTTATGTGGTATAAATTTAGCTTTATACCCGCTATTAGTTTTTTTGTTAAAATATTTTAAATATGAGTACATACTTATTACTCCCTTCGTCCCAATTATATAGACTTGTTTCATTTTTCGCACGGATTACAAAAAACTTCTTTAATGTCATTGGAAAATTAATTTTTGCCAAGATCTTTCCTAATTTACCTCTATTTAAACTAAATTATTGTTGGAATTAACAAAGAATTTGAAGAAGAAGAAATGAGAGTTGTTCTATGTTTTCAAGAAGTTAAAAATGTGTGTATTTGGATGATTTCAAGAAGTTGGCATACTAAGTGGGAAAAATTTAGGCATATTGGTAAAGAAACACAACAAAATATTATACATTAGGAAATGGGCCTATATATTTGGGACAAGAGAAAATGAAAACTCAGCCTATATAATTAGGACGGAAGGAGTATTAATAATAACTGAGTTAAAAATATATAATATTTCACGTAAAGAAAGAAAAATGACTGAGGAGTGTTAGTATCCAACACGTGTAAGATACGATACGCCACCCTAACTGAAGTATCATGCAAAACGGCTATCCATCAATACTCATAATAACACTAGGCAATCTACTCCCAGGCCAATGCAATATTATGCACGGAACCATCTAATCTCTGCATACGGCATGGTTCATTAATTAACACCGCCAGCAACATGCAACCAATACAATTCAAAAATCTCCAGATGGCCTCTCTACCAATGCCTCCCACATCCTAGGTCTTATGTCATTCTCCCTAGCTAACCTTGGTATAAACATTTTAAAGCTCAGCAGACATGATCAATTACTAATTTGAAGGTGAAAAGTAGATTTCATTCAAACTACACACAGGTTTTTTGACACGTCTCCCAGCACTAATAAATCAAAGATCCCATTCCTTTTCACAAGGGAATAAATAGTTCTTTTCACTTTCCTATTTTTCCTTTTTTTTTTTTTAAGGGATGCTCATTTTGGGAACATCTGCGTATTGCTGAGGTGAAATACTTAAAACGGAGAATGTTAGACCCCCAGTGTGCTTTACTTATTCTAGGCGCCGCAGGGGCAGTTCGAGGAATTCTGGGAACATTAATATAATGAATGTCTAGAGATAAGAAAGGGGATCTATTGTGTAATTTCTGTAGTCTGGTATTCTGTTGGGGATTCAGGGTTCTCTTACAACAATATGGAGTGAGGAATATAAAGAGTGAGGAAGGTCTAGTTTGTGGGCATGAAAAATATATTGTATGTTTTGAGTTTACTCAATTTGGAGAGTTTCCAAGCCTCTCGAATGCTTGGTTGTTTTTTCTAATCATTCAATAAATTCATATCAGTTTTCTTATTAATTCTCAATTCTTCTTGTGTGGTTCAAATCTGTTTGTTGTTCCAGAACAGTGCGTAACAAATTGGTATCAGAGCAGTCGTACTTGGGTGATGGCAGCCAAAAATGTTGCTCAACGAATGGAGTCCGTGGAGGAAATGGTTGGTGCAGTGCAAGGGGAGTTCAAAAGGGAAGTGGGAACATTGAACATGAACAAAAGGTTCGAACAATTCCTCAAGTTGCAGGAGGAGAAGGCCCGAGGCGAATCACCTCCGTACAAAGGAGAGAAGGTGGATAGCCCATTCGCAGGGGAGTCTCAGGTAGTTGAAGGAGGCTCAGGTTCAACCGGGTTTCGACATGATTTCCGCTTTCGGAGGCTGGAAGTTCCACAGTTTGATGGTTCTAATCTGGATGGGTGGATCTTGAAGGCGGAACGATATTTCACACTTAATCGGTTGACCAATGAGGAAAAGGTGGAAGCAGCGATTGTGGCTTTCGAAGGGGACGCTTTGCTGTGGTATCAATGGGAGAACAAGAAGAGATCCATAGTGCTCTGGGAGGAGATGAAGATCCTCCTATTGAAGCAGTTCCGCGCAACGCACGCTGGTTCCCTCCATGAACAGTGGTTGGCGCTGGTTCAAGAAGGCAGTGTGCAAGAGTATCGTCGGAAGTTCATAGAGTTGTCGGTGCCATTGGAGAACATATCCGATGAAGTATCTCTGGGCAATTTTATCAATGGGCTTAAACCGGAAATCAAGGTGGAGGTCCGAATTCTAGAACCCAGTAACTTGGGCCGGGCCATGGAATTAGCCCAGAAAATAGAAGAGAAACTGTGGGTAACCAAAACCCACAAATTCGCTAATGGGTTTCAAAAGGCAGGAGGGCCATTACGGGAAAGAGGCTCTTATCCAGAGTTTTCCAAATCCAATTTTGGGGGAATGCAGGCGACGACGAGATTTTCAGGGGAGGTCCGACGACTGTCAGACTCGGAACTGCAGCGGAAGCGGGAGAGAGGAGTTTGCTATAAGTGTGATGAGAAGTGGGCACCTAGGCACGCCTGCAAGAGGAAGGAATTGGGTGTTCTTGTGACCCATGACATCGAAGAAGGAGAGCAGTGCGATGGTGAGGACGCAGAGGCAGTGGAGACCGAACTAGAGGCGACTGAGCTTAATCAGGTGGTGGAGGTCTCACTTAACTCTGTGGTGGGCCTAACCACTCCAAAAACAATGAAACTTAAGGGGATGATTGGCGAGCAGGAGGTGGTGGTTTTAATCGACCCGGGTGCAACACATAATTTCATCTCCTTAGACTTAGTCAAGAAGATGCAGCTACCAGTGGTCAAAATGGAGGTTTATGGGGTGACTATGGGGACGGGTACAGCGGTACAAGGGGAAGGCTTGTGCCGGGGAGTGACTGTGCACCTGCAAGGGCTCAACATTGTGGAGGAATTCCTGTCTCTGGGGTTGGGAAGTTCGAATGTTATCATGGGGATTCAGTGGCTTGAGATGTTGGGGATGACACATACAAACTGGAAGACGCAGGTGATGAAATTCAGGCTTGGAAATGAATCCGTCACACTGCGTGGGGATCCTGCTCTTGGAAGAACGCTGGTTTCGTTGAAAGCTATAATGCGAACCATTAAGCATGAGGGGGCTGGAATTTTGGTAGAGCTCAATCAATTGGAGGGGGTGGGAAAAGTGGACTCTGAAGTGCCCACATTTATTCGTCACGTGTTGGCAGATTATGAAAGTGTGTTTGATCAGCCGTCAGGATTACCACCCATCAGGGGCCATGAACATTTAATTGTGCTCAAAGAAGGCAGCCAACCAGTTAGTGTCCGGCCCTATCGCTATCCCCATGCCCACAAGAATGAAATTGAAAAGTTGATTAAGGAGATGTTGGATGCTGGAATAATTCAAGTTAGCAACAGCCCTTTCTCGAGTCCGGTTCTCTTAGTTAAGAAGGACGGATCCTGGCGTTTTTGTGTGGATTATAGGGCTCTAAACAAGGCCACAGTGGCTGATAAATATCCCATTCCTGTAATTCACGAGTTACTTGATGAGTTACATGGGGCGAAATTTTTTTCTAAGCTGGACTTGAAATCAGGCTACCACCAAATCAGGGTCAGTAATCCCGATGTTCACAAAACTGCCTTCCGAACTCACGATGGACATTACGAGTTCTTGGTCATGCCTTTCGGGCTTACGAACGCTCCCACCACTTTCCAGTCCTTGATGAACAACGTCTTCAGGCCTTATCTTCGGAAGTTTGTTCTAGTGTTCTTTGATGACATTTTGATCTACAACCCGACAGAGGAGACACATCAACAACACTTGGCACAAGTGCTGAAAACTATGCAGGCCCAGGGCCTCTACGCCAATAGAAAGAAGTGCGAATTTGGCAGGGCACAAGTGGCCTACTTGGGCCATATCATTTCTGGAGAAGGGGTAGCGGCGGATCCAAGCAAAATTGAGGCCATGATGTCGTGGCCAACGCCCACTAATCTAAAGGCATTAAGGGGGTTTCTAGGTCTAACCGAATACTACAGAAAATTTGTGGCTGGGTATGCTCAAATTGCATGGCCCCTGACCGATCAGCTTAAGAAAGACAATTTTGGGTGGAGTTCGAAAGCTGCAACAGCCTTTGAAGAGCTTAAGAAGGCCATGACTTCAGTCACTGTGTTAGCAATGCCTGACTTTTCCAAGCCCTTCATCATCGAGACAGATGCTTCCAGGTTTGGATTGGGAGCCGTTCTTATGCAAGAGCAGCAACCTGTGGCTTATTATAGCCAAATGCTTGGCCCCAGAGCACGCCAGAAGTCTATATATGAGAAGGAATTAATGGCAATAGTGTTTGCTGTGATGAAGTGGCGACCTTACCTCCTCGGGAGGCGATTCATTGTGAGGACTGACCAGCAAAGCTTGAAGTTTCTATTGGAACAGCGGATTATTGGAACGGAATACCAAAAGTGGATCACCAAAATCATGGGGTATGACTTTGATATTCAATACCGTAGCGGAGCAAGCAACTGAGTAGCAGATGCTCTGTCTCGTTTGGCCAATCCAGCGGAATGTGCTACTATGATGGTACCACAATGGAAGTATTGGGATCTTTAAAGGCTGAATTGGCAAAGGATACTTTTCTAACTAATATCAGGGATGATATTACCTCGGGGGTGAACTCACATGTCGGGTTTACCGTGGAGCAAGGTATTTTGTTTTATAAGAACCGCCTTGCAGTGCCACGCGCTTCCCAGCTTCTCTCTACTATCATTGGAGAGTTTCATACCACACCTGTTGGGGGGCACTCGGGAGAAACAAAGACCTACCAACGATTGGCAGCTGAGTTATTTTGGGTAGGCATGCGTAAGGATGTAGCCAAATTTGTTCGGGAATGCACAGTATGTCAGCAGAATAAATACTTGGCCACTACCCCCGCGGGATTACTTCAACCCATTCCACTCCCTGCACAGGTTTGGGATGAGGTTACTATGGATTTTATTGAGGGCTTGCCCCATTCCGAAGGTTGGGATGCTATTTTAGTTGTGGTGGACAGACTCAGCAAGTATGCTCATTTTATTGGTTTGAAACACCCATTTACGGCTATCTCAATTGCTGGCATTTTCATCCGTGAGGTTGTAAAGCTCCATGGAATTCCTCATGCCATCATTTCTGACCGGGATAGGGTGTTCTTGAGCCATTTTTGGAGTGAGCTGTTTAGGGAACAACGTTAAAAAGGAGCACTGCCTATCACCCCCAATCCGATGGGCAGACGGAGGTGGTTAACCGATGCTTAGAAACTTATCTGCGCTGCTTTGCTTCTGGAAAACCTCGAAGTTGGGCTCGGTGGTTGGCATGGGCTGAATACTGGTACAATACTTCCTTTCATTCATCCACTCAGTGCACCCCTTTTCGTGCTCTCTATGGTCGGGATCCTCCTCCACTTCTCAGGTATGAACGGGGAGTGGCGTCCGTATCCATGGTTGATCAATTATTGGAGGACCGAGATGCTATACTAGATGATCTAAGAATGCATTTGTTGCAAGCACAGCAATGGATGAAGCTGCGGGCTGACCTCAAGAGGCACCATGAAGAATTCAGTGAAGGCGACTCAGTATTCTTGAAATTAAGGCCATATCGACAACGCTCCCTTGCCCAACGTAAATTCGAGAAGTTGGCTGCTCGTTACTATGGTCCCTTCAAGGTTCTTCAACGCATTGGGAAAGTGGCTTATAAACTAGAACTTCCTCAGACAGCAACTATTCATCCTGTTTTCCATGTTTCTCAACTGAGACCCGCTCGTGGGATTTCATCTTCTTCATCAATATTACCTCCTCAGTTGACCCCTGAACTAGAACTGGTGGTGGAACCGGAAGCTCTGCTGGGAGTACGTTATAAAGGCCCAGATCAATCTGGCGATGTGGAAGTGTTATTAAAGTGGAAGTCCTTACCTCTACATGGGAAGATTTTCACTTAATTCAGCAACAGTTTCCTGATTTTCACCTTGAGGACAAGGTGAATGTTTGGGCGGGGGGTAATGTTAGACCCCCAGTGCACTTTACTTATTCTAGGCGCAGGGGCAGTTCGGGGAATTCTGGGAACATTAATGTAATGAATGTCTAGAGATAAAAAAGGGGGTCTATTGTGTAATTTTTGTAGTCTGGTATTCTGTTGGGGATTCAGGGTTCTGTTACGGCAATATGGAGGAGTGAGGAATATAAAGAGTGAGGAAGGTCTAGTTTGTTGGCATGAAAAATATATTGTATGTTTTGAGTTTTACTCAATTTGGAGAGTTTCCAAGCCTCTCGAATGCTTGGTTGTTTTTTCTAATCATTCAATAAATTCATATCAGTTTTCGTATTAATTCTCAATTCTTCTTGTGTGGTTCAAATCTGTTTGTTGTTCCAGAACAGTGCGTAACAGAGAACTGATGTTTCAAGTATAAGAATGTCAGTCTTTTGCACCAAAATGCCAAATGCAACTCTGCTGACTAAGTTTACTCTAGTTTGCTTCCTTTCACCCAACAATGCATAATGAGCATTTATATGATTACTATTGAGATACTCAGAAACATAAAAAAGGGGGGTGAAAATTACATACAGATATAAGAGTAGTTTTGAACTAACAAGCCACTTGTACTTCTATCATGAAAAAGACATTTTCTACAGAGCAGAAATTGTGAATGCAAAGATTTGGAAACATTAGGATAAGGATATAATGATCAAATGAGTAATTGGGAAGTAATTATCTGTAGCAAAATATGAATATGATAATTGTATACTATCACGTCTGCATCTGAGGCATTGCCACTATCACCAATACAATTTCTATTTTCAATGTTATATTAGAATCAATATACGAACCTCATATATATTTACCTTGCCTATAATAGCTTAGTGCTCAGAAACACCCCTCAATTGTCCCTCAACTTAAAAAGACAGAAACCATGGCACAAGGTACCATCAACCATAACCAATAGAAATGGACTATACAGAATCTTTCACTGCCCCTGTTAAAGACTATGTCCTAAAATAGTCTAGTGTATAAGTTAGCCCTGGAGTTAGCCTTAATTCTTGTCCATATATAGTATTAGTGATTTG
>CAIGRF010407341.1:0-11319 GCA_903798235.1 Fraxinus ornus
GGAGGATGATGGATTGAAAAATGCTGTTGATGTTGAGGAAAAAGGGAAAATGCCACAAGAGATTGTATAAGAAATTGAGCATGAAATTTTAAAAGGGAAAGTAGAGCTACAAAAAGAAATTGAAGGAGAGTTTTCGAAGGTGACAGTGGAGTTGGAAGTAAACCAAAAGGACGAGAAGGAGTGTGAAGAAGCGGAGGCTTTAGTGAAAACTAACAATTCCCTCCCTAGTTTGGCTATTTCTGTTTTGTAGGTTATCGAAGATTTTATTCTAGCAAACTACCCCATTAGAGTACCACCCGACCCAGGGATTGAGCTTCAGTTGAATTTCTCTTATTTACCGAAAATTAACTTTGTGATTCCCGAGGAGACGACACTGGAGGAATTTCATATGCAGATGGCTGAGTGAAGAAGATGATCGAAAGGACAACATTGGTACATTAGAAGTGATATTGTTATAATTGCATGGACCAAGTAAAGTAAGGAGAATGCATGGATATTCATCAGATGGAGTTGCTATGGAAGCATCCCAAACTTGTAAGATCAAGCGGTCGAGGCGAGCACACTTTGATCCAGGTGAAGGTGATTGGGTTTACAATCGTAGGCGGCGGGTTCGAATTCAAAGAAGGTCCAAATTGCATCCTAGAGGTGATGGACCATTTCATGTTCTTGCATTGATTGACGGCAAGGGTTATAATCTGGGCATTGAAGGTAGGGATTCGAAGACGAATCCTCTTGAAGAGGGAGAGTATGATATGATCCGGGGCCACAATTTATTAAGATTTTGATGATTGTTGGAGAGAGGATAGAGCCAAGTTCGAAACTTCAAAGAGTTGGTAAAGCTGGTCATTTACATATTCGAGTAACGGAGTCCATAATATTGAAGACAACAAGCCAATGGTCAAGTAACATGTTGGGGACGGAAGCCGGAACGGGTTGGAAAGCACTCGAATTTTCAGTCTCAGTTTGAGACCCATTTTTGGCACAGAATATGTTCGAATTTGAAAAAATTTGTAGCCCTTGAAGTAAGCTTTCCAACGCATTTTGAATCACCTCAATCGGATATCAAGAGAAGAAGATATGACCAAAATACTGAACGCTGCCTGATCCAAGAAAACTGTTTGACGCGAATTTCCTTATTTTTGCTAGAATTCTAGTTTAGGTAAGATTCTTGTAATCTGTATCAATTATTCACGTTTTTCCTATATTTTCTAGGTTTAGTATAAATAGGAATTTTATTATTTCATTGGATGCTAAGTTGGACATGAATTAAATTAAAGAGAATTTTCTCTCGAAGCTTTGCTTCAAAAATTGTGTTCTTCCATGGATATACCGAACTTATCAAGATCTAAATGATTCTTGTGGCATTCAAACATCGGATCGTGGGTTCTTCATTGTGTAATCAAGGGGTTCAAGACATCGTCGTTATCGTTGAGTATTTTGGTTCACCTTGTTGGGTTCAAATCCAAAATCGGGTTCAATTGGCGTTCTTGGGTTCCGCATCAATCTAGTTGTGATTACGTAGTGTTCGTTGCTACGTGGTTCTCATCAGGAGCTGGTTGTTTATTTGCACAAGAACAAATAAATAAGACGATTTCTCAAATAAAACTAAGTAATAATAAGAAAAAGGAAAAACACGTACTATATTCGCCATAAAATCTACGCTTATCCACACATGGGTGAAGGTCATTAGGTTGTACCCCCCAGTTGTCATGAGCAAAGAAAAAGCTCTCTTTCCAATTGTGAATTGTTGGGATTAGTTATAAGCTTTGGGCACATTTTGGAAGAATGAGGGGTAAGATAGTAATATTCCTTCTGTGGGTGCATTGTGCTGCTCCCTTTTATGGGATGGTAAATAAAGTAGAAAACATCTGGAGAAAGCTCCCCCCCCTAAACCCACGATATTCCACAACAAAAATGATCAAACCATGTGTGCCCATCCGTTCAGGGTAAGTTGGGTAGGAGCGATAATAAACGAAGAGAGAATAATACAGAAAATGGGTGAAAAGGGATTCCAAGTCCCCTATCCATTGAGTGTCTATGGATAGCTATGCAATCATGGAAAAGGCGATCCGCAATTTAAAACTCTTATGTTCTCAGGGACATCGAAGTGGTGCCAAATTTCATCCAAGCCCTTCTCAGTAATATTAGTAAAAATCTCTAAGGCTATGAATATAACTAATTATGAGAATTGAAAATTTAGGGGCTCATTTGAGGTTTAATCCATCTTTTAGGACCTTGTAGCAAACTTAGTATAAATGTTAATTCCCACACATTTTGTTCTTTGAAGAATGGTTGAATGCTTGGTCAAACCCTCATATAGAAATTTTTGATATATGTTTTTTTGTCATATTCATGATTGACCAAACATAGGGTAATGTGTAGTGTGAATGCATGTGTATATAAAATGTAGTACATACGTGAGGAATGAGGGAGGGATTCTTGCTCATTTCACAAATTTCAAGGAACAATTTTCAATGCTAGAATCATCATGAATTTTTTCTTAATGATGCATGCCTAGTCTTGTCCTATTTAAGCCCATCATTTACATTCACATGCTACCACTCACTATTTTTTTTTAGTCCAAATAATATACACATATACACGCACATAGCCAAGGTGGAAATATAAGATGGATCAAGCAATTTTATTCAGTCTCCATTACTCTTTCTTTTAAATTTCCCGATAAGCATGCTACCTATGTTTGGATTATTATTATGTTTCAAGAAAATTATCATGTCTCATATGGTACAATATGATTATGATTATATTAAGGGGACCGGAGTTTAGTAGCTCTACATATAAGAATTCTTACCACATATGTTCGGTAAAATTCTTGTGTCTCTATTATGTTGATTATGACTATTATGCTCATTTAAGTTATACACGATAATAATTCATTGCGGGCTTGTGGGAATTTTATAAATCTCACTCTATGATATTTCCCCTTTCAGGCAATTGATGGCTCGAGTCTGTCAACGTGGAGATGGCAACGGGCTAGGATTAATAAAATATATTGTGTTTGAAACACAACTTTTAAGTTTCATTTTTTTATTTTTTAAGACATTATTTAGGCTATATGTTACGTCAATGCATAAAACCACTTATTTTTTTTATTTATTTAATAAGTAAAATTGTTTCTTGTTACTATTTAAGTCCCATTGAAAAAAAAAAAAAAAATCAAATTTTATTTAGTGACACTCGAATAATCGAGGATTCAAGTTGTCACAACAAATACCTCTCGGTCCCTAACATTCTAGTTTGAATCATTTGAAGGGTAGCAAACCTCATTTACCCTAGACCGAGAACTATCCCCTGAATTAGGGAATTCCAGGTTTGCCTCGAGAGTACAGGGATTCACTCCAGAAAGGTCACTCTTCAACGCTTTAAGATCCTTTAGAAAAAGAAGATGCACCAAGGGAAGAATTCCTAAGCCTTTCAACTTTAGAGTCCTATGACTTATTCTGGAAATCGCTTCGAAAAGACATGGTGACAAAGAGAATCACAAAAGCTAAACGAAGAAAAACTTCTATAGAAGGATAGGAGCACTAAAAAGGAAATATCTACCACATGGTAAGAAATCGAAAAGAAAAAGTAAGAAACAAACCCCCAACAAAGAAAAATACATTTACACATCCTCAAAAGGGATGAGAGCCATGGGATTTCGCACTTAAAACAAATCACAGTCGTCCAAATCATCCAAGAAATCATGACCACCAAATATCAAGGGGGCCTAATTAAGAATTTTAAAGGGACGAATACGATTAGCGCGTATTAAATGCGTACAGGTCACTAACCTAGAAAAACGCAAAGAGGCTCAGTAGCGCACGCAAATAATAGTGACAATCATAGCCTCTTCAAAACGGCCTACATCATCCATAACAAAGAGATGTGAATAAAAATAAGTTCGCATAATCCCAAAAGCTTACAAATTCCTAGATTTAATACGAATAGTAAACTTGGACTTTTGGGATTGTTTGTTGAACCACAAAATGCCATCCGCAAACCTATCCAGTGGTGAAGCTTTGACTCATAAAGAAAATAAGAGCATAGAAGGTTCGTCCAAAGTAGGGGAATCTTTCTCCCATCAATAAAATAACATATGGATCAATGAATAAAACGTGATAATCTTAACAGAATCAGTACAATATAGCTAATAAATAGCAGCCATCATCACACTCCCTAAATTACAAAATAATCCAAAGCTTAAAAGGAAATCTATAAATACCTTCACTTTTGAAGAGAAATGCATACAATTCAATAATTTCACTCTTAAATAGTTATTTCTCCTCTTATTCCAAGTTTGAATATCGAAACCAGAGAACTTAGGAGGTGAAAATCATAGTTAGGTGAGATGATTTGTTAATCTAATTTTTACCATCAACAATGTCTTTCAAATCCTATTATTTATTCAAAAAGTAATAAAATTGATATGGCCCAAACTAAATTAGCTCACTTCTATAGCAATTATCAGTCGAGACTCCTGCAATTTGGACTCGGTCTAGGCCGAAATGCCTGATAAATCGTTCCCGCAAGCCGAAGTGTGCCTGTACCTGTAATTTGACGGTCTGATTTAGACTGATCAACCCATTTTGTCATCGGAGTAATAAAAGATATCTTTCTTTCCACCTATGACTTGCTTGAAAAAAAAAAATGAATTTTTATAGAATGGGATTCAAACGGGGCGTAATTCAAAACTATCACTACTCTAGCATGCCCACCAGTAATTCAAGACTTGATCTACTCTAGCATGCCTTATAATCCTTTTAACTATCAGAAAAAGAAAAGTCTCCAAAAAAAACTCTTACCACATAAATAGAAGAAGAATAATCTGTCACCATGCAAGTTGAAGTAATTTTTTTAACATATACTGTAATGTCGTCTAGCTCCCAGCCATGCTCACGGTTGAAAATCTTAATAGTTCAGATCGGGAGAGATTGGAAGCGAGAACGATTAATGAATTATAATTATACAACTATGGTGGTATATAATTCACACAACATACAACAACTGTATTCCTCTTCTCAATCTTGTCCATCACATGCATCACAACAGGCAGCACAACCTAAACATGCCAAGGCACCGCACAACTGCGTTAGTGCGATTGCACACTGATCGTTTATCAGTGAACAACATTGAATACAGCACATGCAACAGCAGTGCCCGAAAAGCTTTCCACAACAATTTGAAGCTGCCTTCACGAAAATCTCTCCAGCATCAGGGGGGCCTTTTTCTTCGCATCCCGGACGAGTGTTCTCAGCAGTAGCATTTAAATTGCCAAAACCAATTCCGAGCTTATGCACCCTTATTATCTTTTGAGCTTTTGAATCTTCTGTCTTACAAGTATCTGCTTTGCTCGAAAACTACATTCATGCAGCTTTAATTAAAAAAACAGGGCACCTACATTGTCTTTCAACAAAGCAAATGGTACAAGTGCAGAATTCGAATATTACGGCAACATACCAGCCATCTTTGTCCAGTAATTATTTCCGTGTACATTGTTTGTGTGCGCCAATTTTTTTTAGCAATTAGGCCTCGGGAAAGTCCAAGGTTTCATATGTCAGTCCATTATTCATTATATCCTTCTATTGTTTCTCATATTCTCCTACAGTTGCTTTGACTTTCCGAGGCAACTTTCTCTATTTAGCAGCAAAGATATATAATAAAGATCTAATATCCATAGTTAAACCATATAGTTCATCATGCATACAGAGGGATTAGGATATCAAAGATTATTTGAAGAGATCCTTCCCTTAATAAATGAGAATTTGCATTTTTCTAATGAAAATAACATATACCTGTTGGGCACTGGTTGATTCACTGCCTTTACTCTCTCTCTCAGTCTCAAGCAAGATCATGTGGGTATATTCAGAAACAACTGAATTTTGCACACTCATTTTTGCAATCTGTCAACAGTGGAACAACCGAACAAAGCTAATCAATTGGCTTTGTTCTCTTTGGTTAAAAATGTCTTCATATAAATGAAATAGGGATCAGGATAGGAAAATTTTCCAGCAAACAGAATTCTAAGACGGGAAAAATGAATCAGTCAGACAACAAAATTTCTGCATTCTAAACTAGCAGTTTTTACATGACAATCCATTTATAAAAAAACATATGACAGCAGTGTAGAGTTTTTGTTGGCAAGGTTGAAAACTCTGGGAACAGTTTTATCGTCTACTGTTTTAATTCTAGTGTTTTCTCCCACAAATGCATGGGTAATTGGATATTGCAGGTCTACACTTTGTCCCATAATAAAAAATGTACAAGACAAATAGAGTTAATCAGGAACAACCTTCTCTTCAAGCTCCTTATTTTCTGAATACCAGGCCTGAGCTGTAAGTAGTTCAATCTGTTGCTTGGCTAGTATCTGAGCCCAATACAAATTAAAGAGGAAAAAAAAAATAATAATAATAATTGAATGAGATAAAAAAAAAAATTCGATTGAATATCACACCAATGAAGTGTCGTGATAAAAAAAAATAACTTCACTGCTCAATGTTTAAGACACCAGAAAGGAAAAAAAAAATGCCGAACCAACAAGTTTAATTACTCCCTACCTTGCAAAATATTGATGTTTGAAATCAACTCAAAATTGAACAAGATAAAGAAAAAGGGGAAGAACTTTTTTTAATAGCTATGTACAAATTGGAACAAGATCTCCAATATCAAAACCCAAAAATATGTCAGCCTTCTGATGAATTCAATTCTTCCAAAAAATTTTAATGGTTAAAAAGGTACACCAAGATGGTAACAAAAAGCCTACTAAATAAGATTTTATTGATCCAGACAAAAAAATGTGAATTCACAGAATTTCCAAGTTAGAAAGTAAATGAAGAATTTTGTACGTGAACACATAAGCTAACACACACCATATTTTTCATCAAAGCACTAAAATAACTCACCCTGTCAATAGGTATCCCATTTGCCTCTTGTACTCTCAGGTCCAGAGAAAAATTGCTTATATCTGCAAGGATGCCCTTGACTTTAAGGGTCTCAGGAAAACTCCCCCGGTATCTGCCTGATATAATTAATGGGCTTTCAAATGAAAGGTCTGGAATTCGAGAAGGAAACACCTACATGAAGATCGAAATGACTCCTTGTTATATATGTGCAGTAAAACAAATTCAGAAAACAATACTAACTGAATGTAGTCCCTACAAACAGAAAAAGTATAAAAGTTAGATTGCAGAAAATGTTGTAACAGATTCCAAACAACAGCAAGGTCATGTCACACAACACATGCAACATGCTACCCCTAAAACTTCGGCATCTTTTGCAATTCATTTATGAAACATATATAGAGAGGTTAGGAGTAAGATTGACAACTATACTTTATACTGACAGAAGATAGTTTACTAGATTCACTAAAATTTGTTAAGTGTCACCCATGAAGGAAGTGGATTTCCAAAATTTAATCTCGTCAAATTTAATGTAAAGGAAACAGACGAAAAGTACCTCAAAGTCATCAAGGTTATCCAGACCCTCAAAGGAAATATTTGCTAGAAAGATAGAGGTGGCTGTAGCAAATAGTCGTCCAATTCGAACCTCTATTGAATCTGGCCAAAACCAAAAGAAATTAGAAGAGCGTCTTAGGTTGTCTCAATTAGTAAGGCATTTTCAGATGCAAATGGTGGATAGGTTACATTGCAAGAAATATCTACCACCACGAGAAAGAGGATTTCAAGAGACCACAGACAAGGGAGTTCAGAAATGACAAAATTCTTACAAGATGGAAAAAACAATAATAAACGTTAATTGAATTAGAATCATAAAGGCAAAAATAACTACCAAAAAGACAAGACTAGATATCTGACCTTAGTATAATTTTTTATTAACTTTTTCTACAAGGCATGGTAGCAATTCTAGAATTTGGACCCAGGGCTGTAGTACAACCACCTCTGTATTTGGTTTTGTGGCGACTCTGCCATCGTATATGAACCCTCTAGATGATTAGATTTGTTTTAGTAGATCACTTTGTTTTGCAAAAGAAGAAAGGCAAATTAGATATTTTTTGTAAACAAAGAATTTGGAGCAAATTGATCTTAAACAGAAACTCATGCCTTGTAAAGATACTGGAACTTCATTATTCAGGATTCATTATGTTGGAGTTTTCACCTTAAGTTTTGTTATATTCATTAGGTTTAAGAATAGAAAGGACACAGAAAATAAATTTTTAGTTATTTCTGACAAAATTAGGCTGAATGCCCTTCCCGTTTGAGGGTCCTTTCTTTAAATAGAGATTTGTGTACAATTTAAATATGGTAACAAGACTAATTACAATAATTTACAATCAATTATGCCCCTATTTGGGCCACATTCTTTTTTTCATTCTCATTCTTCTATTTATTTTCAACCACACATTCTCTAATAAAATAATATTTTCTATCACATCAATAAATTTTCTTTCTTTTTCAACCACATATTCGGATATTCCCCATTATATCAACCAAAAAAATGCATTTTTTTTGAAAATAATGTGCACCAAACGGGGGCAAATCTTTCATCTTCATCATTGTATTTATTTTAAATAGTTTTGCTACATGTACACTCTCGTTTATCACTTCGTTTATAGAATTTACACTTGAGAGGATCTCACACCATCTTCATAAAACAACATAATTAATCCAACAGCTAGAATCCTCTGTAACCCAAGATGTACAAACAACGTTTCCGTTATTTGAAAGCAACTCGATTTTAACTACTACCACATTAGGTTGTCTAAAACATTTATTTTTTCAAACATTTTCTTTTAAAGTTCAATTAACTCGCAAATTTTAATTTATAAATCAATAAATTGTTCAATGAGAAGAAAACATTTTTCTTCTTTCCCTTATCTCTTTTGATACTTGATTATATTATTTTTTTTAAAATTTAAAAAGTCAAAATACGAAAAGAAATTCAATCCTATTGTATGTATTCAAATTCTATTACACCTTTCTTATAAATTCAAATTCTACTAACAACACAAAATATAGGGATTTAATGCTGTTAGGAGAGGCGCAAACCTAGTCAAAAAGATTTTGACCATGGTAATTCGGTATATTCTCTAAAATGAACCATAAATATAACTAAAACACAGGAAAAGCAATGCAAGGGAGACGTGAAAAGGGTAAAATAACAAAATTGAAGTCTACGAATTTAGGTAAGAGAGTAGTAGATGTATGTGTACGAATATAATGGTATATTCCTCTTTAACAATAAATCCAACTTCAACCGGGGAATGCCTTTTTCCATCTCAATTCACATAGGAATATACTTCCTCGAAGAGAAGGTATACATCAATCAACTTTCGATATACAGGTGTAAATAGAAATAAAATTGACCGATGAAAACCTCGCTCCTTTCTTTTTAATCGGATCAATTCATTATCTAGTTTAGCCTCCATTTTTTAAAATTCATTTTCAACTACAAATTTCATGGAACACACAATTTTTATCAACTTTTCAACAATACGTTTAATCAACTTTTATCGATTTTACTAAAAACCTGATTTTTAACTAAATCAAATAGGGGCTAAATAAAGTCGAATGTTCTTTTTTATTTTTAGATACTCCTAAATATTACAATCGGACGCGTCGAAATTTAGTCCCCACGAATATGCCCAGTTGCTAGGAATTTTCAGCTTTATGAATGGATAACCGTTGACCTGTTGACCACTACAGTCAACCATAGTGGTTTATGTACTAAACCACTATTGGAAAACGGTAAAGGCTCATTTGACATGTTAAACTCGATCAAATTTTGTCATGCATACTTTAATATTATCATTTTCTATCTCATATCTGCGTATTTAAAATTCATTCGACAGAATTTTTGAAAAAAACATGTTTGGATTTTTAAAGTATTTTATCTTATTAAAAGATTTTTTTTAAAAAAAAATTGATTTAAAGTAACTTTCTTGAAAAGCTTTTCTATAAAAAGTAGATGTAAAAGCAAAAAAAATCTTGACAAACGAACTCTTAACATGTCTTATTCTCGTGGACTACCTAAATTATGTACTTTCTTGGTTTAGTATAGATTTGATGTTTGAAAATCGTAATTTATGACTGAATACAATAGTTACATCCCTTTTGGCTCACAACGTGGAGGGTGACAATAAAAAAAATCCTCCAAAAAAGACTCGAAAATATATTTATTTCATTTCTATTTTTCGTCGAAATGATTTTTGGCCTACTCCAGCATAAGAAAATCTAGTCGAAAGGATTAAATTTTCCTCGCAACATAAATTTTGCGTTGGAACATGCAGATGTAAGTGGACCAATTGGACTTGAAGTGGCTAAATTAATATATGCAATTCAATGCCTTCACAAGGGAATGTTCGACTGCAATTGAGTAGAACAATAACTTTTGAAATCGTGTTATCCCTTATGTGCCTGAAGTGTACATCATTAATATTCACCTTGGATGGCTGCAAAATAAGTGACAAAGACACGGGTTTTAGCAACATTTTCAACGATACAAATTGATTATGAGCAACGAATCGAATAGAATAACGAGTATCTAAGTTGTGTAGCCAAGCGGCCGAACTCTATATTTGTTGAGGGTAGTATTACACATCGAATAATATAAGTGTTTTGGACCACTCTTTTTAATTATCTTGATATTTTATGATGAAGTTTCAATTCTTGATATGGTATCAAAGTTTTTTAAATTAAAAGGAGCAATTCGATCTAAGTAGTCCAGCCATCGGCAACGTTCCGGTTGCCCTTCATAAGTGTCTTTCCAATTCCATCTCCTACAAACATGATCATGTTCTTTCTCCTCTCTACTTCAATGTAGCTATGGCAACCAGTCCTATACATAGATAGTACCTAGTCACATCTTAAGATTTTAGAGAGGCTTCACTTTGAGTTATCTTTTCTTCTCTTTAACCATGGGCTCTTAAGAAATAAAATTGTGTTGAGCTCTAATGGATGTTGAGGAGAGTTCTTGCTTGAGTTCCTACAGTTATTAAAACTAGGATTCAGGGAGGTTCTACACTACTTTCGAATAAACTTTTCTTCCGCTTTAACCATCTTAGACGTTTTGTTAAGCTCTAACGGAGCTTGAGGAACATTCTTGTTCGAAATACTGTTGAACGTCTAGTAGGTCATCGGGGCTACCTTAGCGATCAGCCACATCATGTCACCTCATGATAACATCATTTCATAATTACTAAAATTTATGTTGACAGCAACCCATAACTCTCGATCATCAATTAAAGCGATGAAAAATAAACGAGAAATAATTATTAAAATTCTCCGAAGAAAACGTTTATTGTTGACCTCAAAAAATGGATCCGACGTGACCAACAGAAGAAAGTCTTCAAGTCAACTCCAC
>CAIGRF010407341.1:13276-33257 GCA_903798235.1 Fraxinus ornus
CCGCTGAAATCGTCGTGCATTATTGTCTTGGTAATAAATCCGCTTCAAGTAATCCCACATCTCCTTAGCAGTAGTAAAAGAGCATAAATTGTTTACCACATGAGCCTCCATCGATCCCAAAATCCAAGAGATAATACGCGCATCCCTTGTTTCCCATGCACCGAAATCTTTAGCATCTTCAGGGGCTTTAGATGACCCATCAATATGAACCCCAAAATCATTTCTCTTTAAGAACATCTTGAATTGAAATTTCCATATCGAACTTAACACAAAAGGCATCGACCGACATATCCTCGTAATATATATAAACCAAAACGAGACCAATCCACCAAATTCAAGTCCAATCCACACAAAATAATTTGCAGGTCCACACAACCCGAATCAAAATTTTATCCCAAATTAATTGCCCTAAAATTAACCCCAAACTTAATTTCAAGCCCGCTTCTCAAACCAGCCCAAAGTTAATTGATAAGGCCCACTCCTCAAACACACCCCAGCACGGGCCCACTTCCAACACAGGCCCAAACACCTTAAACCAGCCCAAACTCAATTGATAAGATCCACTCCTCAAACACACCCCAGCACAGGCCCAAACACCCTCAACCGGACGACGCAGGCGACGCAATGAGCTCTGGAACATATGCACGCAGTCGACCAGCCACCAATGCTCGAAATTACTTCGAACCCACACTTGGACACCGAAATCACTTCGATCACACACTGAAAACGTCGGAACGGAAACGACGACGCTACCCAGAAGACACGTAGACGATCACACATTGAAAACGCCGGATCGTGAACGACGACGCGACCCAGAAGACACGCAGTCGAATTGGCCACAAACTGCTCGAAATCACTTCGAGCCCACACAGGACGCAGAAATCCCGTCGATTCTGCATGGAAACCCACTACAGAGATGCCGGAAAACTCAAGAACCTTGGAGGATTCAGCAATTCTTCTAGAGGTATGGCTCTGATACCATGACAAAATTAGGCTGAATGCCCTTCCCGTTTGAGGGTCCTTTCATTAAATAGAGAATTGTGTACAATCTAAATATGGTAACAAGACTAATTACAATAATTTACAATCAATTATATCAGTATTTATGCTAGACGTAATCTCCGTAATCTTTGTCGATCTTCAATCTTATTGACAATTTCGTCCATTGGCCTTAAGTTTGGATTTCCACAGGCAAGTCCTAAATCTTCTAGGACTAGTCTAATTTTAATAGGAAAATTGCAATCCATGCTAAAGTCCAAGGAAACTGCTCTATTGATGAAGTTAGTTTAAAAGTGAGGAGATCAGACACTGAAACAAGGGTGGAAAGGTGAGGAAAATCTGAGCTTAGGGTGGTGTGAACTTCTCACGACTGTAATTGCAACTACGAAGAGATGAGATTCTGAAACGGCGTCGTCGTAATTTGGGATAGGAAATGTATGGACTGTGGTATGGATTTTGGATTGGGGAAGTTGTAATGTTATGGGTATATGGTAGGGTGGGTTATATTTTTTGATCAAAGCTGCTACAGGTACATTGTGGGTTACATTATAAGTGACACTGTTCATGTGGCATAATATATACCATTGATTTTCCCTCCACTTTTCCCATCAATGCATGGATTCCCCCCTATACATCTAGCTTTAATCATTTGTAGTTTAGGATGGAGAATGAATGGGCAAGCTAGACTGACGTGCTATGGTGTATGTTGATTGGACTAGCATTGGGATACGTAATGTATGTCAGTTTGTATGTTTGCCCTTGGGAATAAACTTGTGAATGGCCTGCGTAAAATAAATAATTAGGCTTGTTTGTAATGATTAATTGTTAGGCTATATATGTGGGTTAGCAGGATAACGATAGGGAATATTTTTCAAAAACCTAATTCAAAATGTTTTCGCTAGGGAATGACAAGTTTTTGCTGAAAGATCTTTTCGTGTGTATATTCCTTTCAATTTATAGAATAGTACATAATTTATACAAGGAAAGATTGCATAAATAAAGACCTAATTCTATGCTAGCTAAATATGGAAAGTGAATAATCAACGATATATTTATTCTCTGATACCCTCCCTCAAATTGATGCTGGTGAGTCCACAAGCATTAATTTGCTGACAAGAAAGTTATGACGATGACGAGTCAAGGATTTGGTGAAGATATCTGCAGCCTGGTGAGCAGTGGAAACATGGGGAAGAGCAATAACGTTGGAACCATAAGCATCCCGGATGTAATGACAGTCAACTTCAATATGTTTGGTCCGTTCATGAAACACGGGATTAGCCGCAATCTGAAT
The DNA here is from genome assembly GCA_903798235.1 of Fraxinus ornus. NCBI lineage: Eukaryota > Viridiplantae > Streptophyta > Magnoliopsida > Lamiales > Oleaceae > Fraxinus > Fraxinus ornus. The sequence continues at coordinate 15,567 of CAIGRF010407341.1, forward strand.
AGCACTAGTATTATCACCATGAAGGGGTGTAGGCTGTGACTGAGAAACACCAAGCTCCGCAAGAAGTCCCCGTAACCACACAATCTCAGAACAGACAGTTGACATAGCACGATATTCAGCCTCAGTGGAGGACTTAGAAACACAATCCTGCTTCTTACATTTCCACGAAATGAGAGCATCACCCAGAAAAACACACCACTCAGTAGTAGATCGACGAGAATCAGGGCACCCAGCCCAATCAGCATCACTATACGCTGTGAGCTCGAGAGATGTCCCGCCAGGGAAAAACAGACCACGATGAGGAGTCCCAATAAGGTACCGAATAATACGACGAACAGCCCCCAAATGTAGATGACGAGGTGCATCCATAAATTTGCTGACAGTATGAACAGCAAAGGAAATATCAAGACATGTGATAGTGAAATAGATAAGACTTCCCACCAACTTTCGATATAGAGTAGGGGCCTGAAGAATGTCTCCATCTTTACGATATTTGACATTAAGCTCCAACGGAGTATCAAGAGATGAGGCGTCAGATAAATTAGCCAATCCAATCAAGTCCTGAATATACTTATGTTGATTCAAGAAGATATCATGCGGCGTCGTGCGGACTTCCAAGCTAAGGAAATAGGTGAGATGACCTAGATCCTTCATATGAAAGACAGAGTGAAGATGTTGCTGAAGTCTCCGAATAAGGATGTGATCAGATCCAGAAATAATAATATCATCAACATAGACCAACAGACAAACAATCCCATCTGTACTCTTGTGGAGGAATAGGGATGCGTCATACTGACTCTGAGTAAATGAAAAATCCAAAAGAGTGCGGCGGAACTTGTCAAACCATGCTCGAAGAGCCTACTTAAGACCATACAAAGAGCGTTTCAGTTTATAAACAGAATCTGGCGAGGAAAGAGGCATACCAGATGGAAGTTTCATATAAATATCTTCCTTAAGATCTCCGTGTAGAAATGCGTTCTTCACATCCATTTGATGTAAACACCATGACTGTGAAGCGGCAAGAGATAACAGAAGACGCACGGTAGTCATTTTAGCAACCAGAGCAAAAGTCTCATCATAGTCTATGCCATACTCTTGGCGATTACCTAAAGCAACCAGTCGAGCTTTATAGCGCTCAAGAAAACCATCAGAACGAAGCTTGACAGAATATACCCATTTACTCCCAATGGGTTTCACAGTCGGCGGACAAGGCACAACGTCCCAAGTGTGGTTGGCCTCAAGAGCCTCAACGTCCCAACACTCGTGCTCCATAGCCTGTCGGTAAGAAGGAATGGAATCCAAAGCAAGTGTAGCAGACAAAGAACTATGAGAGGAAAATCCATACCTATCGGGTGGTCGAGAAACACGAGAAGGACGACGAAGAGGAAGTGGCAGATCATTTGGTGAAGGAACTGATGTCGTAGGCGGAGGATTAAGGGGGCGTGGGAGAGGAGTCGTCTGAGAAGGAAGGTCTGAGCTAGTGATTGGTGCAACATCCCTACGAGTGTAAACATACCCCGGCTTGTACCGCGAGAATTCTGTAGGAAAGTCAGATAAGACAGAAAACATGGGAGGAACCACAACCTCTGAAGTGAAGAATAATTGTTTTTCAAAGAAAATGACATTACGAGAAAGTCGGATGCGTTGTGTTGTAGGATCAAAACAAATATATCCTTTTTGGGTTCCACCATATCCTAAAAATGCACACCTGACAGATTGAGGGGTGAGCTTCGTCCTTTCATGAGAGTGTAAATGAACAAAGCACACACAACCAAAAGGACGTAGATGAGAATATATGGGATGATGACCAAAGAGTCTGTAAAATGGAGAAACATTATCAAGGGTGGGAGAAGGTAACCGATTGATAAGATGCACAGTGGTAGATAAAGCTTCACACCAAAAGCGAGATGGAACATAAGATTCAAGTAGGAGAGCCCGAACCATATCAAGAAGATGACGATTTTTCCGTTCTGCTACCCCGTTTTGTTGGGGAGTAGAAGGACAAGATCGCTGAGAAATAATACCTTTGGATTGTAAAAAAGATTGAAATGTATTTGACATATATTCACCCCCGGAATCAGATCGTAAGATTTTGATTGAGGAGGAAAATTGATTGTCAATAAAAGCAAGGAAAGCTTGAAAGACCGAAAAAACCTCACTTTTTGCGCGAAGAAAATAAACCCATGTGAATCGACTGAAATCATCAATAAACGTAACAAAGTATTTATAATGAGCATGAGATACCACAGGTGCAATACCCCATACATCACTGTGAACAATATCGAAAATATGCGAAGCATGAGAACCTTGAGATGGGAATGGCAAAATTTTACTTTTAGCAAGTTTACAGGTAGCACAATCAAGAGAGACAGATGAAACCGAAGCATAATTTTTATTACCAAGCAATCCAGAATGTAACAAATGTTGCAACACATTAGAATTGGGGTGTCCCAATTTCTTATGCCAATCAAAAATATCGAATGTAGCAAAATTACAAAAAATGGGAAAAGATAAAACAGGCTTCGGTGAAATAGGAAAGAGACGCCCCTCCTTAGGCCCCCTCATGATCGTCCTCCCGGACACCTGATCCTGCACATGACAACCAGAAGCAGAGAAAGATACAGTACAATTGTTATCAACAAGTTGGCCAACAGATAGAAGATTAGTGGATAATTTTGGAGAGACTAAAACATTAGACAAATCTGATGATATATCGCCTACAACCGAGATAGGAAGTGTGTTACCATCAGCAGTGTGTATTTTTAGAGGTCCATTGTATGGTCTAAGATTACCAAGCAATTTAGGATCACATGTCATATGGTTAGAAGCACCGGAATCTAATAACCAAGAAGAACGAGCAGGTTGGAAGTTACCTGAGATACCTAAGGCAGACAATGCAGAAACAACCATTTGTTGAACCATCTCAGGAGTAATGGGAGATTGAGAGGAACTAGGAAGGCCCGGAGTTTGAGTGGAAGCAAGTGGCGGAGCAGAACTAGAGGCTAAAGTGGCAGCAGCAACATAACGTGGTCCAATCTTACGTGGAGGGCGAGTAGGACACTCTTTAATGACATGGCCTGGTTTCTTGCAATAATTGCAAACTTTCTGTGGACACTGAAGAGCCATATGACCAAACCCCTTACAGCTGTAACACTGTACACTAGACATATCCCGAGGTTTGTATTTTCCTTGAGCTACATATGCAACAGGAACCGGTGCTGTGGAATTTTGATGTTGATCCAAAGAATTACGAGTGATAAGACATTGTTCCTCTCTCAGTAGTTCACCCAAACAACTATCCAGTGTAGGAATAGACTCACGATTCATAAGGTTGGACCGGACAGATTCAAACTCAGTTCTCAATTTCATAAGAAATTGATCCCTTTTGGTGACGTCATGTACAGCCTGTATAGCCTCCAAACTCTCTGGGGAAATCGAAGCATAAATGATATCTGTATATTCAGCCCAAATGTTACAAAAACCAGAGTAATATTCTTCAATGGAGCGAGAGTCTTGAGAAAAATTTGCCAATTCAAACTCCAACTGGAGACGCCGAGCATTATTATTCTGAGAATAGATTTTCTTCAAGTATTCCCACATAGAACGAGCTGACTTATAGGGCCGGAGATTAAGGACAATATTAGCCTCAACAGTACCGATAATCCAGGCCATAATCCGAGAATCTTTGGTTTTCCAAGCCAGATACTTCTCCCTTTCCTTTTCTTGATTAGGTGGTGGAATACTTCCATCGATATGTCCCCACAGATCCCCTTTCCCTTCAATCAACAACTGAAAATGAAATGCCCATGACGAATAATTCTTCCCAGTAAAACGAGTACAGACGGAATCAGTCTTTTCAATTGACATGGTAAAAAAATGTATAGGCCCCCTAAATAAAATCACAACAAACCAAATGCTGTCCAACCCAACAAAGTAGCCCAATAAGTGGCCCAACAAAAATTCAATGTAGAATTAAATACCCAAGCCCAATGAAATGTCTCAAGATCCAACTAAATTAAATAATCCAACCCACTGGCCCAACAAATTCAATTTGGCCCAAAAACAAAACACACACTGGCCCAACAAAAAAAAAACACACTGGCCCAAAGCAAACCACTCACGCTGGCGACGGGAAGGAGAAGACGCGATCTGAAGAACGAAGGAGAAAACGCGAACTGAAGAACCCACGAAGAAAACTGAAAAATTCAACCCAGAATCAAGGCTCGAACAACCTGAAATTCGAAGAAGACACCGACAACAGGAACGCCTGAGCTGCCCGAAACGCTGACTCCAATCGCACAGGGAACTGATGCGGCGCAGAAGGCTTCGACTTCAATTTCTCTGCGAAGAGATGTGTGAATCACAACCCCCAACCGGCGATTACTATGATCAAACGCGATTACAGTCTCCCAAAAGAAATCGCCTGAGATGCTGACCTCCGAAAACTATGAACAAGGAGCCACCGCACGAGTAAGTAATTTTAGGGCTCTGATACCATGACAAGTTTTTGCTGAATGATCTTTTCGTGTGTATATTGATTTCAATTTATAGAATAGTACATAATTTATACAAGGAAAGATTGCATAAATAAAGACCTAATTCTATGCTAGCTAAATATGGAAAGTGAATAATCAACGATATATTTATTCTCTGATAGGGAATAACCCCGGGAAATGCAATAAAACTCTGAAGTGCTAAAATAAATCAGGGCAAACTGCTTACTGTAGGCTGCATTCTTCTTTATGCTTGTTATTGTTTAAAGGCTGTGGTTTTTGGGATAGGTGGCAGGTGGTTTTTGGGATAGGTGGCAGGTGATTTTAGAAGCAGAAGATATCATTTTATTCAATCATCAAGTCTAATAACTAGCATGCATAAGCCCCTATATATGGTTTAAACTAGGCTCATTTAAGTAGGAAAATACTAAAAACTCTTACTAAATAAAACCCTAATTATGTTCCTAAAATAAGTATTCAATTTGAAAAGTAAACTACATAAATACTACATTAATATCCTAAAAGTTTCTTTATACCCATTGATGAAAGCTAAGGGATCAAACATGGACCCACTCAAATTTTGATAAAGAAATGATCATGGAATTGCCATGTTTAGGTAAGAAAGAGATTATGGGATTGCCGTATTTAGATTATGGAAAGCAACTTAATTTCTACTATAATTATAAATGTGCATTTAGATAAATAGTTGGGTCCATGTAGTCATTTTGAAATTTTTTTTAGTATTTTCTTGAGCAATAAGTTCGTTAATGTCTATCCCAAAGTAGTCATTTTCATTACTCTGAGCATAGTCAAATTTTGAACTTGATCTTGTTTGAGAAGAACTTAGACTTATATTTAAATTTCTTTGAAATTAATTCTACCAAAGAAGCAATTTTTTCTGAAATAATTGCTAATTCCTTTGGCGTCTTGCACTGAGAAACATAGCTAATAATCTTGATTTTTCTGAAAGAAAATCAGCATGCTTTCCTTTTTCTTTCTTTGAAACTTTTGGAATACCCATATTTTTCTGCTTTTGAATCCTCAACAAACGGTTTTTAGGTAACAATTATCTTATAAAATTTGGACCACCATTTGACCTTGAGTCTCCAAATTATATGTTTAGTATTGAATTTGGAATTTGAATTTTGAACAAGATTGAAGTCTCGGCAGAAAATTAATGAAATTTTGAAATTGTAGACAAATTGGAACAAAACATTTTCTTGAGGCTTTAAAAATATTTTTGCCTCTTTTTTGAAGAGTTCGAATTCTTGACGAGTAAGACGGTAAAATCATCTCATCAATTCCAAAATATTCGAATCAAGTTTCAAAATATTTTGGAAAACTTAAAAGGGCATGTTTGGTTGAAAAAAATAAACAGTGTCACTCGTCTAAAGTAAAAAAATGATACCAAGCATCATTGTAATCAAAATAATTGAATAGAGATTCGAATGTTTCATCCTTGGATAAACACCCCATGGGTTTTGTCCACAGTCTTCATAAGACAATATACCCTCTGAATGCTTATTTTTGAAAAATCAATTTTTTGGAGTTTCGAGGGTTTACAGTATGGGTTATGATAGCCTATCCAGATTTGATAAGGATGACTTCATAAAAAGCTCTTCTATTTTATATTTCGCGGCATGAAATAAAATTGAGAAGGAAAAATGTCTTGAAGGCATTCATTTAAAGATGAATACCTATGTACCCATGAGGTTTCCATTTCAAATATTGGCATTTGAATAGGTTCAGTAAAATAATAAAAAGATTTTGAAGGATTAATGTCTGGTAATTTTCTTCAACTAGGTTGAACGACTTTTTTGAAATTTGAAGGTGAAGTCGAGTATATTGAAAATATCTTTGTTTTGAAAATTTCTAGGTTTTTGGAAAAGGATAGAATTTTTTTAAGCTTGAGTAGTTGTTTAAGAAGAAGGTTCTCCTCTTTTTGAATCTTGAATATAATCCTCAATTGAAGGTAAAGAAATTGAAGTTTTCTTCTTAGAAGAAGAATCCATTTTGATAATCTCTTTCTTGCTCACAATATTGATGTTCTCACAACTTTCTCAAGAAAGCTTTTTCTCTATGAACTCTCTTGTAAGGAAGTCTGCAATAACATTAGATTTTCCTTGTATATATACTATTTTGAAATCGAAGCATGACAAAATAGCTTGTCATCTTACAAAAATTTGTTTTGAAACAAGGCTTTTAACGTCTTTTGAAACTTTACAATCTGTTTTTAAAACTAATTCTTTATTGATTAAATTATCTTGAGATTTTGAAATACATAAAATTTCCTTTATAATAGTGGAATAGTTCTTTTGGCGTCCAGTCCACACACCTGAGTGAAAGTTAACCAACTGTTCTTGACAAGACTCTTTTGGATTCTGATTTAATGCCCCACCATACCCTATGTTAGACGCATTTGTCTCGACAATAATTGATAAACATGGGATAATTCTGATTTACTTGGACGGATTATCCTTTATCAAGTAAACCATTAATTTTCTTGATGCAGTGATCAAGCAATTCTTTGTTCATTTGAATTCGACAAGATTTTGTCGGAATACTAGACTCGTGAAAATCAGAATTGCAAGGGAGTGAAACAACATATTTCTTTCTATCCCAAAAAACATGAATGGTAGAACATATTTTACTTCAATTTGTTTTTGAAAAAATGAAACTTTTTCTTTTATTGAAAAGCTTTGTAATTGCTCTTCAATTCTTTGAAATTTAATTTCTTCTTTGAGAAATTGAATATGTTTTTCTTAAAATTGATATTAATAATTTTTGAAATTGATTTTTCTTTTAAAAAAGTACTATCTTTACAAGAAGGGGAATTTGTAAATTTAAAAAATATTTCTTGATTAAAAATATTTGTAGAAAGTCCTTTTGAATTAACTTGAAATGGGAAAATTTGAACAATAAAAGAAGTTCCAAGAATTACTTATTGGTCTTTAATCTTTGAAAATTTATATTGAATATTGAGTTTTTTGCCACTAGCACCATAAAGACACTCAATAATTTTTTCAAAATATTTTGTAAGGATAAGACTCTAGTAGTAAATTTAAACTCTTTGTCGACTACAATAGTCATATTGCAGTGCCATTTTTGAAGTTGAATACGATTGATAATATTGATTTTTTCTTCTATTTGAGGAATATTTTCATCATCAGAACTGGAAGAGGAACTAAAAGTTTCTTTGGAAATCTCTTGCTCCAAATCTTTGGTTTTCAAGAAAACAACTTCCATACGAACATCTTTCATTTGACGTTCGAGGATTGAAATTTGAGATTTCATATCATTGATTTCTAAATGTAATTCAGAACACGAGACTTTTAAAGAAAGATGAACTTTCAGTATTAAGCCACTGTTTGTCCCACATTATTTTTTTCATTATCATTCTTCTACTCATTTTCAACCACACATTCTTCAATAAAATAATATTTTCCATCACATCAATAACTTTTCCTTCTTTTTCAACCACATATCTCCCATCATATCACTTCAAAAGAATGCATTTTCTCATTTTAATGNTCATTTTCAACCACACATTCTTCAATAAAATAATATTTTTCATCACATCAATAACTTTTTTTTTTCAACCACATATTTCTCATCACATCACTTCAAAAAAATGCATTTTCTCATTTTAATGTGCATCAAACACACTCTAAACCGATTTAATATGTTTTTCATATTAAACGGAGTTACCGGAGATGTAGAAGAGTTTGAAAGAAGAAGAGAACCTTTTCTTTAATCAAGGATCTTCAATTTTCTCAATTATTTGTTGAATAAGTTCTTCATTGGTAAGAACATTTACGGTTTTACAACTACAAGTATAATAACCTAAAATTTCTATATTTGTCATTAACCTAAGTATATGGACCAAGTTGCTTGATAACCATGGTTTAAGGACCAATTTATATAGAGACTAAGGTCCAGGGACAAATTTACACATCAACTATAATTTAGGGATCATATCGCACGTCAGTGAAAGTTTAGGGGCCAAGTTTCATATCTGTCCATAGTTGAGGGAAAGCTACCATAATTAAAAGAATCAATTAAGGAAACTTTCCTTTTTATTTAATTATACCAAAAATCAAAAAGGTAGTAACATATATAATATGTTAATTACCATAATTAAAAGAATTAATTAAGGAAATTTTCCTTTTATGAAAATGGTAATATATATATATACACACACCTCCCCTCATGACCACTGAGGTGAGTACCCAACTGTAAATTTCAGAGCCCCCCTGGAATTAGTCGAGGTGCGCGCAAATTGACCCGGACATCCACGGTTATCAAAAAAAAAAAATATACACACCCCCACAAATACACACGAACATTCTTTTTCAGAAAACACAATTCTCCTACGTGCTAATACAATTACCAGATCAAGGTAAGTGAAATATACGTATTTCATTGTTTAAAGTTACAGAAGTCAATATTATGATTATGTTATGAAATCATGGAGTTTAGTAGCGCTACGCACGAAATTAGAATCACGAAGTTCGATTCTTATAATTTCGTATCTCATCAAGTATGTTCACGAATCTTATGTAGTTCTGTTTTTCATGTTATGTCACTTATTGAGATTATCATCTCATATGAAATGAGTTTTTTTTTATAGGTAATAATTAATTAGTGATTCGAGACGAATGAAGATTGGGCAAGCACACAACGATGGTTAATAATTTAATAATGTTATGAATTTAAGGATGTGATTGGATTTTATGACCTTTTGATAATCACATCATTTTAGTTTTGAAAGTTTAAGTTTACAAGTGTTCTTAATTTCCTCTTTCTTTTGAAAACTTTTATGTTTTTAATAAAGTGTTTTAAATTCAAGAATCGATTCGTTTCAACAAGCCTCTTTACATTAACTAGTATTGGAATCAAAGGATTCTGAGTTATATCAGTGTCAAAGTCTTAGATGTTGATAAACAAGTTCAAGTTCAGAAACAAATTCTTCTTCTGAACTAGAATTGAGTAGATTTAGAAGTTCAAGTTTAATATCTTCATTAATTTGAAATTATTAATCTTTCCTTTCACAGGACATTTGTTTGAATAATGACCTGTCTAATTACATGTCCAACATGTAATTTTTGAAGTTTTAGGAGTTTGTTTCCTAAAAGATTTTCCTTTTGAATATNTAGAGTTCCCAACTCTTTCAGCAAAGAAAATTTTTTCTTCTTCATTCATTCTTGAAGATGGATGAATGATGTTCTCAAAACCATATTGTTATCTTTCTGATTTCAATTTTGCTTTGAGTTTGAGATCATTGCAGAGTGCTGATCCTTCCTTATTGACGAAATTAATAATCTCACCATAAGTAAGGATATCATAGGGAATAGTATCTTTACGCTGGAATTTGATAGAGTTCCCAACTCTTTCAGCAAAGAAAATTTTTTCTTCTTCATTCATTCTTGAAGATGGATGAATGATGTTCTCAAAACCATATTGTTATCTTTCTGATTTCAATTTTGCTTTGAGTTTGAGATCATTGCAGAGTGCTGATCCTTCCTTATTGACGAAATTAATAATCTCACCATAAGTAAGGATATCATAGGGAATAGTATCTTTACGCTGGAATTTGATAGAGTTCCCAACTCTTTCAGCAAAGAAAATTTTTTCTTCTTCATTCATTCTTGAAGATGGATGAATGATGTTCTCAAAACCATATTGTTATCTTTCTGATTTCAATTTTGCTTTGAGTTTGAGATCATTGCAGAGTGCTGATCCTTCCTTATTGACGAAATTAATAATCTCACCATAAGTAAGGATATCATAGGGAATAGTATCTTTACGCTGGAATTTGATAGAGTTCCCAACTCTTTCAGCAAAGAAAATTTTTTCTTCTTCATTCATTCTTGAAGATGGATGAATGATGTTCTCAAAACCATATTGTTATCTTTCTGATTTCAATTTTGCTTTGAGTTTGAGATCATTGCAGAGTGCTGATCCTTCCTTATTGACGAAATTAATAATCTCACCATAAGTAAGGATATCATAGGGAATAGTATCTTTACGCTGGAATTTGATAGAGTTCCCAACTCTTTCAGCAAAGAAAATTTTTTCTTCTTCATTCATTCTTGAAGATGGATGAATGATGTTCTCAAAACCATATTGTTATCTTTCTGATTTCAATTTTGCTTTGAGTTTGAGATCATTGCAGAGTGCTGATCCTTCCTTATTGACGAAATTAATAATCTCACCATAAGTAAGGATATCATAGGGAATAGTATCTTTACGCTGGAATTTGATAGAGTTCCCAACTCTTTCAGCAAAGAAAATTTTTTCTTCTTCATTCATTCTTGAAGATGGATGAATGATGTTCTCAAAACCATATTGTTATCTTTCTGATTTCAATTTTGCTTTGAGTTTGAGATCATTGCAGAGTGCTGATCCTTCCTTATTGACGAAATTAATAATCTCACCATAAGTAAGGATATCATAGGGAATAGTATCTTTACGCTGGAATTTGATAGAGTTCCCAACTCTTTCAGCAAAGAAAATTTTTTCTTCTTCATTCATTCTTGAAGATGGATGAATGATGTTCTCAAAACCATATTGTTATCTTTCTGATTTCAATTTTGCTTTGAGTTTGAGATCATTGCAGAGTGCTGATCCTTCCTTATTGACGAAATTAATAATCTCACCATAAGTAAGGATATCATAGGGAATAGTATCTTTACGCTGGAATTTGATAGAGTTCCCAACTCTTTCAGCAAAGAAAATTTTTTCTTCTTCATTCATTCTTGAAGATGGATGAATGATGTTCTCAAAACCATATTGTTATCTTTCTGATTTCAATTTTGCTTTGAGTTTGAGATCATTGCAGAGTGCTGATCCTTCCTTATTGACGAAATTAATAATCTCACCATAAGTAAGGATATCATAGGGAATAGTATCTTTACGCTGGAATTTGATAAGAGTTTTGGAAGTTCAGAAATGAATCTTTCTTTCCAAAAAAAATTGATTACAATCTTCTCAGATAAAAACTCTGGTAAGGAACATATCCTTATACAAGCGAAAATCATTAAATTTTCGACAATTGAAATTTAAAAGAATCTCAAACGTTCTATCTTGAAGAAGTACAGGAGTACCAATAAAATGCTTAAGTATTGAAATATACAAGAGTATTGAAACTATCATTTTGATTTTGAGTATTAAAAACATAATCAATCTTGCTACAGTCATTATTTGTAAGATAATTTTGCCATCAGTGCCTAGTGAAACTACAAATTATATTACAGAAGGCAGTATGAGAATCGATATCTCTGCAAAAACATACGAAATTTATCAGTATTTTGTCGAAGTTAAATTCTCCCGTACGTGCCCTTCAAATTACCAAGATAAGTGTAGTGGTATGAATTGTTCTTTCAATATTTGAATTACGAAAATTTATGTTATGAATATAATGATACGGAAATCCAAATTATGATTATGATAAGGGTCTTATATGTGTAACTTAAAAGGATCGAACTTTAGTAACGTTACACACGGGAATCATAGCCACGAAGTTCGGATTTTAATTCCGTGTCTCCATATGTATGTCATGATTTTTCTTATCTAAATATGAGATCAATTTGTTATTACTCATTTACCGAGATCATTTTTATAGGTAACTAAAAGGCGGGTTCCAGGATGTCGAAGGTGGATTGTGCTTAGATTGGTGAAAAGGAAGAATAAATTATGTAGTTTGAGGATTTTTAGTATGTTCATCGTATTTATCGTTAAATTAATTTTAAATTTTCACATTTTAAGAAAATATTGTGTTTTTCTTTTGTTTATGAAAGTATTCTCTACGGTACATATATAATGATTCCAAAGGTAAAAATTCGAATCGTTACAAATACTAAAAAATCTATTAAATAAAACCCTAATCACGTTTCATAAAATAAGTACATAATTCGAAAAGTAAATGAAATAATATAAAGACTAGATTCACATCAACTAGTCCTAGAATTAATTGATTAATACTCTTGATTTAAAGTCTTGGGTCTTTTTTCTTGTAGGAGAAGCCTTATAGAATTAATTACAAATACTTGTGGAATCTCTTTATTTCAAAAGAGTGCTTAAAAAAATATTGGATGTGTGGAGCCTAATTTAAAAGCCTCAATATTATCTTCCTATATAAAAGGTATTACGGCGAGCATCCATTCTATGTATCATGTAAACGTCAGTTCAAAATATATTATAATTTTCTTCTTCGGTACAGTAGGTATCTTGTGCAATAGCTCTAATATTGAGGGTTAAGCACATTATATTTCGTGTTATTCTTGCTTTCGTTTCTTATTTTGTGTTAGTAATTGCTCTTGGTTATACGGATTATCCGTTTAATCCATAACATAAATAAGAGATTGTTGTGAGTTTGCTTAGTCTCTTGCAAGGGACAAGTGCTCTCTTCTCTTCTCTTCTCCTCTTCTTTTGTCTACGTCTCTTTTCTTCTCTGTTTCAGACTTCCTGTACATTATATTCAGACCTATTATTCTTATATTTGGTCAGTAAGAAACAGCCCTAAAGTTTTGCATGATCAACTAAGTTTGTGATCTGAATATCCTGATGCTGCAGCTGTGCAGCAATCTACGTCTCAAAGGCTTTCAGCAGATAACATCTAGTGTGATAGTAAAAGAAAGAGATCAAATACAGGAGTGACAAGGCCCATGAGATTCTCAGGTTGAAGAGACCTGTGATGCTATATGAGTTCTGCGGTAGTATATTCGTATAAAGATCAGAAAACACCATTAAAAGATTTATATGCACAACATACTGGTGCTGCAGTAATTAACAGCAAAAAAAAAAAAAAAAACTGGTTTAAATACCTGGTTGTAGTGTTGATCTAATCACGATATGCTATTGTATGAGAGGTGAAAAAAAATTTGAAAAGAAAGCAAAAGAACTTGGTACAATTCAAGCATAATTTGAAGCTATCTAAGATTTATTATCAAGAAAGATTTTCAATATATTTATTTTGGAAAAGGAAAAACATACCTGCATCAATAGCAGCATCGTGATATCCACGGCCGATTATTGCAAGCATCCGAAGAAAATAATGGTTACAGAATGAACCTAAAATGTTATAAATTACTAGTAAACTACAATGTAAAAGAAGCCCTGCATTCGAGCTGTCAATGGATTGGATTATGATCCGAATCCGACGAAATTAATGGGAGATGGATTTAGAGTCTCAGTCCGATAACCCGATCAAGATCCGAATCAGATAATCCGTTAACTAAATGGATCACATATGGATATGTCAATCCGATCCGATTTTTTAAAAATTATTGAAACGGTAAAATATTTTTATGGCATATTATTTGTCACTAAAATAAATAAATGAGAAATAAATAAATTTAGAATAAAAAAGTAATCAAATTCAAAACATAAAAAAAGGTGAAAAATTTATAATTATTAAAACATGTTTAAGAATTGGAAATTTTTTTAAAAAAATAAAAAAAAAAGTTTATTTCAACCAATGTTTTAAAAATCAACCCGATGTCGAATCAAATATCGAACCGGTTGTCAAATTGAATAAATAACTATACACATAAATGTAAAATATTATAAAAACAATAGAGTTTTTAAATTTTAGTTTTACTAATTTAAAGTAAATAAATATCTATATTTTTCTTAATTAAATTTATTATCGTAATTTAATTTACAATTTCAAAAACTAATAATTAATATGTAAGAAATAATTTGATTTGTTAATGGAAATAATGAAATAAAATATTTATATTTAGAATTGAAATTCAATTTTACATTATCCCACATCGAATGTCAATAGAAAACTCGAAGAGGATCTCTACTTTAAAAAGGAACATCATGATGGTAGAAGTCAATATTGGGCTTGCTAGTAAAAATAGGTGGACCTCAAGTTAATTCAAAGTTTTTAAAGAACATAAAATCATTTTTTTCCTAATTTTTATTAATTTCGGATCGGATATCCGATAACATAGCAAATCGGATATGGATTTAACAATCAAATATCCGTTAGATTATTGGATCAGATCGGATCGGATCGGACCAGATAATTTTCTTATCGGATCGGATCGGATATAAACATATTCGATTCATATCCAATCCATTTACATCCCTACCTGCAGTCAAGCCAATATAATACTGGATGAAGATAAAGAGTGCCACTCTAAGACAGGAAATGCAAGACATTAAAGTGATGCACCACGCAATGGATTCAAATTCTCACAAAAAATCGCTCCAAAAAAAAAAAAAAAAGGATTTCAAATTAGGCCATCATACATGAGATGTCACAGTTTAGGCATCTGCAACCTAACAGGGAAGCAATCATTGCCATTCTTGGCATTGTAAAAAAATGGTGGATTTCTTTGTTCTGACATTAGCAAATGGTAAATTCTATATTAAGTTTTTATTACTTATTTTGATGAATATTTGTGCTTTATTTCCATAGAAGGAGGCTTTTCCAGACAGCTGTTAGAGAGAATGTTCTAACAGCTGATAACAATCAAGGAAGAAAATATTCCTAAGCTGGTGTTATGCATGCGAGGAAAATGTGAAGCACTTACTACATTTGGAGTTACAGTTCTCCGTTGGGATTAAGTGTGTAAACAGCAACTGTACGTGGTTGGTTAGTTAAAGTGCACACAGTCTTCCATACTCGGGCAGAAACAGAAGTTGCATAAGATTTGGGTTGTATGGAAGAAGCATAGTAGAAATTACTTTGAAGTTGCTGTGTGTTAAGAAGCTGAAAAGCACCATTCCTTTTTTATGCTTTTGGAGATCACAGTCCATTCCCATTTATGTTAATTATTGTATTGAGTTTTTGAAAATTCTTGATAAGTCCTATATTTGTTTGCACAAGTCTTGTCTTGTATGTGCTTATTTTTCAATTCAACAAACTTTTTAAGCATTACAAAGACATTAGTAATACCAAAAATCTTACCTAGGCCCAATGTGTATATTCGTGGACAAACTTTACGTTGATTTGTTAATTTACTTTTCATAGCATCACAAATATGTCTCTCATCTTCAACAGACCCGTCAGTAATGAGGAAAATGATAGGGATGGAATTGCTACTATTAGATAACATTCCAATGGCCTGACAAGGGAAAAACAATTATGTTAGTGTTGTCATAGATAAATTCCACTTGTGCAACTAAAATAAAAAAATGAAAATGGTTGTAACTCAAGAAACGATTGGTTGATCAATCAAATAAAGTTATAACAACTGAACTTGGAGAACATCCACATTTTTTAAGACTTTGACTCCATCTCAGAAGCATCAGACATGCACATTTCATTTGTCTGCTCGATGTAGGGCCAAAACTAGAAAGGAAAATAGAAAGTGAGCATTGTCCAAGCAACTCTTAGAAATCTTGGATGAGCAAGAATGCAGAGATCAAGCCAGGAGGCACTACAACTCTCTAGTGAAGATAAGCAATTGAGGAAACCATCAAGCAATTAAGATTATACATCTCTGGTAACAACATTGGCCCTCCGAGTATAACATCTTGGTCTATGCAGTGCTGAAGGGAAAACTAAATCGGTTTCTTTCGTATGTGAGTTGCACTTCAATTTTGTAAACACATAGCAAGAGAGAGAGAGAATCATGTATGTGTGCGCTAGTAGGCGAAAGGACTTGCAGTTAAACAAAGAAGATCTTCTCAAATTACAGGACCATGCAACTAAACCTGATTCAAAGGAAGTAAGATATTTGTGCCACCTCCAGCGATGAAGTTCAAGTTAATCCACTGAGTGACATTCTCAATAGCTTCCATGGTTGCCGGTGTCAGCGATGACGAAAATAGGTAGGTTTCATCGTTGAATGCTATTACACAAAACAAATCTTCGGGATCAAGCTTTGAGAGAGCTGCAACCAGGGCATTTTTGGTGTCATCAATAGGTTTTTCCCTCATGCTTCCACTTATATCAACAACAAATACCACTTCCTTTCTGAAAACCTATACAACATGAAAAGGAAATCACCATTACTCTTGGAAACACAATGTTAAATGCCGAGCAGTGATCACGAAGAAACAGAAACAGGTTAAGCTTTATTGCTTCAAGAAAATATTATGACAGATAATAGATAACCTTTCTTTCCCAAGAATGCATGCAGTTTGCTCCATTTTCATGCATTCGTTTGACTAGACAATAAATTTAGATAAGATTATCACAGCACTCACTGTTCTCATCGAAGATTCACAAGTATTCCGTAATTATTAACAGGTAAATATCCATCGGTTATATCCTTGTCATTTCATCATTATCCTCTGTAGTATGTAAACGTCTTTCTCGCTTGATCTCGTAGACCTGTTATCTTCATAAACAAATTGAAAATATTTTTTGTGTTCGGGAAGGATGACTCCTGTAATGTACCTTTACACATTAAAGATTATCATATGTGCAATAGCACTTATGTGATCACAAACTTTTTATAACTACAAAAGACTTGTTACGTAACTCTGAATGTATAATTCTTTGTAAAGTGCCTCCAGATTACATGACACTAATGTATAGTAAATTGGCTACAAGCGTCAAGCCACTATAATTATGGGCCACATTTAACCACTCCCTTTGGTTCACCCGTTACATTTATAACAACAGATATGAGTCACCACTACGTGACAATTAATATTTTTTTCAAGAATCAACATGTAGGTAAGTGCAGGCAAACAACTACAGTGGAATTCTCGTCCTTTGCTTTTCCATCAATAGCAATTGACTTCCACAAAGATTTATTAATTTGCAAGACAAACTTGAAATAATTCGGTGTTCAATTCACCTTCTCATTCAGCTGGTTTCCTGGAAATAGGTAGCTGCAGAACATTTCCCTTTGGTCAACGTCAAGTAATGATGGAGAATTCAAAAGCACGCTGCCAACAGTATGACTTGAAGATATCTGAAAACATGCAAATCAGTTTAGAACATAATTTCCTTTCCCTACTTCAGAAATGCATCACCATACATAAGCGTATTTATCTAGGATAATTAATTAACAATTGATTTTATTAGTTACATGGAAAACTCAGAGTAGAGCATGATCTATTATTCAATGGAATAGCAGCAATGTCAATTGATGTAAATTTAGATAGAATCATACTGTATATGTAAAGAAAAAGTCACTGCTTGACCAAGTAAGAACTTCAGATTCATATGAGAAAGCCAACTTTCCTGCTTGCCGCCGTAGCTCCTAGTTCAATAATATAAACTGCA
>CAIGRF010407363.1:0-15433 GCA_903798235.1 Fraxinus ornus
AAATCTAACCAGCTAAGCTACCTAGTAAAATAGGAAATTGGTATAAACCAATTGAGTTATTGAAGATAAATTGGCTAAAACTATATCATCCTTAGTTTTTGAAAAGAAAATTTGATTTTTATGTTGAGTTAACGGAGCAACCAGTGGTAGTTGGATGAAATGACATTTTTCATAATGAAATGTGAAATGGGGATGAAACTGCCAAAAATAAAAAATAACACACGTTTTGTGCAAATTAGCCTTCTTCAAACCCCAATCTTCTCCCCTCCTTCCCTCCACACACAATCTCCCTCTCTCTCGCCAATCATCCATTTCTTAATCAATAATCAAAATTTCAAATCTCATCCTCTGCTGCTGTAAAACAAGAAAAGGGTAAAAAAAGAAGAAGTAAAAAACCACCATCACCACCCAGTCCTTCCAAGTAACCACAGACAGAAGATTCCCATGAATAAAGCATAAAACTCATTCACGGACCATACAACCACCCTCAAATCTTCATCTCTGCAGACCTTTTTCTTCTAAGTTTTTATCCTTATATTCAAAACCATATTCTACAAATTTTGAAGGAAAAAACTTGAATCTTTTTGTAATTTTCAAACCCTAATCCTACTCTGTTATTTCTTGAAAATCCAAGAAAATCAGTAGATTGGCCAGAAAGTTAGGGAGTTTCCATCTTGGCACTTCCCGAATCTCCAAGATTTTGAGAGGATTATGTCATAGATGAAGGACATTGACAATAATCCATCAACCCCAGGGAAGTGCAAGATGGAGAAATCTCCATATAGCAGGCCAAGGCTGCGTTATTCTCTAGCCAAGCTCACTTTCTGGTCCTTTGTTTTTATAGGCTCGATCTTCTTCTTGTTCTTTAGATCACCATCTTCTTCATCACCTGCCCCCTCGGATCTCTCTAGGAGATCCCTCAGAACAAGATCCTATGCTGGCCCTGCTTGGGAAAAAAGGGTCAGGGCCTCAACTAAAATCAGGTCAAGAAATGGGATTTCTGTTTTGGTCACTGGGGCTGCAGGTTTTGTAGGAACCCATGTCTCGACTGCTCTCAAGCGCCGTGGTGATGGCGTTCTTGGGCTCGATAATTTCAATGATTATTATGATCCGTCCCTTAAGAGGGCGCGACAAACGCACTTGGAGCGCACGGGGGTGTACATTGTTGAGGGTGATATCAATGATGTTGCCCTCTTGAAGAAGCTTTTCAACATTGTTCCCTTCACCCACGTTATGCATTTGGCTGCGCAGGCTGGGGTACGATATGCCATGGAAAATCCTAACTCCTATGTGCATAGCAACATTGCTGGCCTTGTTAGTGTTCTTGAGGTTTGCAAGAGCGTCAATCCTCAGCCTGCTATTGTGTGGTCGTCTAGTAGTTCTGTATATGGGTTGAATACCAAGGTGCCCTTTACAGAGAGGGATCGGACGGACCAGCCTGCTAGCTTGTATGCCGCAACTAAGAAGGCTGGTGAGGAGATTGCACATACTTACAATCATATAAATGGACTTTCAATTACTGGATTGAGGTTCTTCACGGTTTATGGACCTTGGGGTCGACCAGACATGGCATATTTCTTTTTTACTCGGGATATTTTGAAGGGGAAGTCAATTCCTATCTTTGAGGCAGCCAATCATGGTACAGTTGCGAGGGACTTCACCTACATTGATGATATTGTAAAGGGTTGTTTAGCTGCATTGGACACTGCTGAGAAAAGTACTGGTAGCGGTGGCAAGAAGAAAAGGCCAGCTCAATTACGGGTGTACAATTTGGGCAACACATCTCCTGTGCCCGTTTCAAATCTTGTGAGCATTTTGGAAAGATTACTCAAGGTGAAAGCAAAGAGGTTGATTATGAAATTGCCGAGAAACGGGGATGTGCAGTTCACACACGCGAACATCAGCTTGGCTCAGAATGAGCTTGGCTATAAGCCCACAACAGATCTGCAGACGGGGTTGAAGAAATTCGTTCAGTGGTATCTCAGGTACTATGGCAATGGGAAGAAAAGCATGCAATGACAATCATTTCAATTGTGCGGTAGAATCACTTTATTGGTGTTCACTTTGATTCTTAAGATTTTTTAAACCTATTATCGTTTGTTGTCCAATTACCACGTTTTATCTTGTTGATTTTATGTGAGGAAATTCATGATCCACGGGGAAGAAGTTTATGTGGTTGGTGGGCATTGGCAGTCTGATCTGTATCAAAAGACAATACCAACTTTTGTTCTGTCATGGGCATGTATTTGTTGTAGTATTACCATTGTAGCATCATTGCTAATACAGTTAATTTGCTGATTGATGGGTCTGTATCTTATATACGAAATTCAAATAAAAATAGCATAGATACTTTGGCCATTCTTTCTTTATGTAGATTCAATAAATGACCATCGACTTCACTTGTTGCGTAATAACTTGTGCTAATTTAGGTAATGAATCTATATTTGATCTTCGTGAATTATTATTTATCAGGATCTTCCTCAGTTTCTATTTGCATGTTCATGTGTAGGATTATGCTTACATTGGATGAGTTTTACCTTATTGAAGTGAGAAACTCTGCTGAATCTAATTTAGTATTAGAGTAACTCAGTCTTGGGGTTAGGTTAATTAAGTTATAGGGCATCTTTAATGGGACCCATATCCATTGATTTAGGATGTCAATCACTTAATGCCACTTAATTGACACTCTACCGACCATGAGCAGTCTAGATAAATAGCATTATTCTTAGTATTATAGTTTAAGGACGTGTATAAGGATGTACTGTCTAGTCAAAGCACACCTTTTCATTTGTCTAGTGGATGATTTATTACAGAACAAACAGAATGCCAAGAGAAAGGATAAGGAGATACTACCATTTTAAATGACATTACTAGGATGATTTAAATATAAGCTGGCAATTGTGGGATGCCTTGAATTTCATGCTTACCAAAAGGTCAAACGCTGTCCTTGTAGCTTGTGAAGACAGAATCTGGTAAATTCCAAAGGTTTTCTTTATCGAATTAGGTTTCTAATCCATGTCCTCTTGACACCTTGCATAACATGGTAGTTTGTCATCATCTATGTCCTAAGTATGAACATGATAGAATTTAGGTACTACTGATCATTGTAAAATGTTGGAGTTTCAGAATGATAACAAGAAAACAATAATAAACTATCCCTTATTCCAATAAAATACGGGGCGGTTACATGAATCCATATTTGCCACTTGATGTAGTTAATTCTACCACAACGAGAAACACGAGCTTTTTGTAGTTATGGCCATTTTACTTGTGGCAATATTCTTCATTTTTATATTCCTTCCACTTCAATTAAGACTTTCTTGATGCAGAATATCATCTAGTAAAGTAGAGATTGATTGTTCTAAAGAAAGGCTTACAGGAAAACTGAAAGATATAGTATTAACTATTATGTCTGTCCTGGAAGTAATTATTTGTAACGATGTCCTTGGAAGTTCTGTGAAGGCATGATTTGAAGAATGAGGTAATGAATTATTGAAAGTCCAAAAAGTAGCTAATGGTTTATCAGGTTGGTGGAAGATGATTATCTTCTTCTTGGAGTGATTTGTATGAAAAGTCTTGTATGTTTAAGAAGGATGAAGATTGATTATTTGTTTTAACAAAGCCTGATCTCTATTTTTTCGTTGTTTTCTGCTATAATACAGTCAAGTGAGAGGCTCTACGTATGGTTCGAGATTACTGTTGCCCTTTAATATACTACTTCCTATCTACGAGTGTACCGGACAGCTTAGATCCATGTAGTTTGTTCTATTCGTTTCCTTTAATGCTGATTGAACTATTCTTCTAATTCACTTGTAATAAATGTATTATTTAATTTTCCATGGCCATATCGAGATGTGCACCTACAATCCTGCCATATAAATTGATTGGTTTTGGGTTTATGAAGTATACATTTTCAACAATGCTATTTGTACCACGTTCCTTGACAAAAGTGGCTAACAAAGTGACGTGTAGGGTGGAGATCAAATGGCAATTCATTATTTGTGGGAAAAAAAATAAATGTTTGCACAAATCCACAAACCATTTTCTGTCTCCCCATTTCTCCCAAATCAATCTCCTCGTCCAAACTCATTTCCTCCCAATTTGAAATTACACAAAATCGAGATTTGAAGAATGCATAACGCATTGCGTGGTTGATGACACAATACAGAGGCGGAAATTAGGCGGCATATTCTTCATCTTCTCTATATACAGAGGCAGAAATTGGACGACAAGGTTAGGCAGAAATTTCCTACGAAGTTGCGTGTTTCTTCCATCTTCTCCACTCCAGCCATACTCTCCATACAAATGACGGTATGAATGTCTATATTTTTTAGGCTTTTCTCCACCCCAGCCAGATATGCTGTAAATGTGTTGTAACTTGTTTGAGTTGAAAGTTTGAAAATTTGGGGTTGATTTAATTTGGTAATTTAAGCTATGTAGCAATGAAATATTGAGAATTTTGAAAAGCCCAATTGGATGCTACTGATTGGGAAGCAGTGGAAGAGGAAGCCCCTAGAAGAATAAAAAAGGCTCCCAAAAGGGCAACCAATATAAATACGAATTTGGTAGTTTTGTGCCGTGTGAAGAAAGTTGACGTAAAAAGGGAAATTTGTGAGCGTGAGAAGTAAAGCAATATCCGATATGATAAGTCTGATGAAGAAGTTGTGTAATAGGAGAACTTAAAGAAATCACAAAATAAGAAATTGAGCTGTGAACTTGGCTTTTTGTCTCATTAAGCAATTCTCTATCATAAAATTATTCAAGCCTAAATTAAACTTAAACACAAAATTATTTTTGAAAAGAAAAACTTAGGCCCATTCAACCGTATAATATAGTCATACTCAGGGGCATATTGGGGGCTCCCCAGCCCATTTCAATTTTCCAAGGTTAAAAAGTTAGTAATAATAATTTATGGAACATGTATTTAAATTTTAATGGTTTGATTTGGTGGCATTTGAAGTTGGCCCAACACATATTCATAGAACTGAGTTAGATTTTGAATGAAGGTTGGGCATTTCGAACACCTAAATAATGGGTGAGTGCTTATGTTTTGTAGGATCAGCCAAATATGGAAGATGTTTTGTCCGTCGATTCCGAAAATGAGAATGTGGAGGACAATGTGAATGTCGTGGAAGATGAAACAATAGGAGAAGATGGAATGACTGTGCCTGAAGTTGGTATGCAGTTTGAGGATGAAAAAGAAGTGTATGATTTTTATGTAAGATATGATTATGCCGTATGTTTTCCAGTTAGGAAGAGGAGTTCAACGAGGGATGATGACAGTGTTTTGAGATTTGTCACGTTGACGTATAGTAGGAAGGGACGAAGAATTAGTACTATAAGCACTTCTTTGAAGCTGCAACCAACAATTCAGACGAGTTGTAAAGTTAGGATCTCTGCATCTTTACATATCCATGGTTACTGGAAAATTAACACGGTCCACCTTGACCCCAATCATAAGACGAGTCCTACTAAGTCCAGGTTGTATTGATGCAACCGAGATTTGAGTGCATACGTGAAATGAAAGCTTGAAGTGAATGATGTAACAGGAATACAATTGCATAAAAGGTTTAACTCCGCAGTTGTTGAGGCCAGTGGCTACAAGAACATGACTTGCGTCGAAAAGGATTGTCGGAATTATATCGAACAAGTAAGATGACTAAGACTTGGTGAGGGTGATGCAGCTGCAATTCAACCTTACTTTTCTGAAATGCAATCCCGCTGCTCTGAATTTTACTTTAGTATTGACTTGGGTGATGATTCGCGGCTAAAAAATGTCTTCTGGGCTGACAATCGGTGCATGCAAGCATATAAGTAGTTCGAGGACGTTGTGACATTTGATACAACCTACCTTACTAATAAGTATGATATGTCATTCGCCCCTTTTGTATAATTAATGCCAACAACATGATGTAGGGTGACGGAATTAGTCGTGTGTTCACACAACAAGTGTCGTCGTCTACGTTCATCCCTACTACGACGACAAATGTGGTTCCGAATTCAAAATGTCTGGAATTTTCTACTCCATCCATAGTGCTAAAATACACATAACTATTTATGTATAATGAATCACACAAAAAAAAATACAAAATATATTAAATGTATTATTTCACGTACAGGCAGAAATAATAGGGATCACTCAAAGGGTTCGTTACCCTCAAAGAGAAAAAAAGGCCAGAAACCCTTCGGTAAATTAACGACGAAGGAAAAGCCCTCGTCAAAAACCTAATTAGCAACATTGATGTGAGAAATTAGTCTAGTAGAATTGACGTATAAAACCCTAATGAAGAACAATTGTACCTGGTCAAATTGAAGTGCCCAATCGAAGGGTAAACCAACGCGAAAAGCGTCTGCGCAGGTAAATTTATACGTAAGCAAACGACAGTGTGTGAGGAGTCCGGTGATGGAGAATGCAATATTNCAGGTAATTTATACGTAAGCAAACGACAGCGTGTGAGGAGTCCGGTGATGGAGAATGCAATATTTGAGGAGGAAGCAGCCTAAAACATGCGTACGCGGTACGACTTGAAATATTATTATTTAGTGCAAACCAGATATATATATATTTTTAATTAATTAAATCAATAATTACTAAACTCGTTGTTACTTGCTCATCCAAATTTCAAAACTTAACACATTACTCGCTCATATTTGAAAAAATTATCCATGCATCACCTATATCAATCCATCCACTCAAGTGGCGAAAGAAAATCCTCTTAACACATTTTACTCCGTTTTATCGGGCAACCATGGCAAACTCCGGAGTTCTTTCTCGACATTCTGTGTTTCTAAATCAAACCACTTTACATACTCATAAGTCTAGCAAATGCTATACTGAAAAAACGAAAACTTCAGCATCTCTGTGAAATGTTCAAGGAACAAAGCAAATAGAGACTTCAGCATCTCCGTCACCATTCAATTCACAAAAATTTAAAAACAAAATCAGCTCAGCATCAATTTCCTTAGAAACCAATCAGCTCATACATCAATTTCCTCAGATTACTAATAGCAAGAAATCGATCAGCTCATGCATCAATTTCCCCAAAACAGAGAGTAAAAAAAGATTTTTTTTTGAAATTCAATCACATAGCCATTGGTGTACTGAAATTAGAAATCTCACATTATTAACATCAAATAACCAATCTACGCAATCAGCTAAGCCATCAATCCGCGAAGCACATAAATTAAAAAACAAAATTTGAAATTTAATCATGGACTCGAACCTCACAAAAAAACAATCACATAAATGTTGTTGCTGGGGAAATGGGGAGAGAGAGAACGATGTTGGGTTTCAAATTTTTAATTTTTTTTTTTTAAAATTGATGCCACGTCACTTTGTCAACCAGTTTTGTCAATTGGCTTTGTACATATAGCGCGATTGATAAATTTTTACCTAAGTTTGACAAGTGATTTTTGTGCCTAGTATCCTTTTGCTTGTTCGTATTTCATTTTCAAGGGCTCGAGGAACTTTTCAATATCTTTAACGAAAAAGATTTACGGAATGGTAGGGGAATTGGATGTGATTATATTGCAGAGTGAGATAGGAAAAAACCCATTTAGCGCGCCACTACAAAGAATTGGCAGTTGGGTATTGTCAGTATGATTATCGTAACAATACGTTCATAATTCAACCCACCAAATATAAAATCGGGGAAACAACAAATCTCTGCAGAATTATACGTTTAAGGAGCAGTTTTAACTGTTGTATCATGGCTTAGTTTACACCATACACAAGCCAAAGTGCCAGTATGAAATTACTAATAGCATAGACATCAAATCTGCATCAAATCTCCTGCAAATTCCAAGAAATTATACCGATGCAAAGCCATGACCTACATTAAGTGGATTTAGTAATCATATTTGTTGGGTACAAATTATAAGCATGAATTATATTAACAAAAATATATTTTTCAAGCGTGTAGAACTGAATAGAACTTCGACTTACCAAATATGTAAGGTAGAAATGAGAAATGCATGAAAATAAATACGATCAAGGTAAGAGTTGAACTCTTTATCCTTAAAATGATAATGTCCCGATTATGTGCTAAAGGTTTTTCGACATTCGTCTCTCAAGATGTAAAGATAACGTTTCGCAATAGGAGCACTCCAAATTATTTAACTAATGAACTCAATTTTTCTTCTCTACTTTTGAATGAGTTTTTATGCAATAAAAACTTTGATTGTGCAATGATATGGTGTAATGTAATCAATACATACAGTATGAAATGGATTTAGATCACTAAGGTTGTCCAATTCATAGAGGTGGAGCGGTTCTGGTCGAAGAGACACGCCTCAAAATTCAGCATGTTTCATGAAGAGACATAGCTCTTCAAGTTGTCTGGTTGGCCGCTTGAGTGCTCAAAGTAGGAGTCAGTTGCTTGAGCGACGGTTTTACGTGTTGAATTCCCTCTTTTCCTCCTATCTTTAGACAACAATTTCTCATTCATTGGAAATTGGTTTTGATAATTTAAATATATTATGATCATCTACTCAACGAGTAGAACAAATTAATATATTCACTTGCATGATTTGACTATCAAAACCTATCCAAATATTTGGCAGAAGTTGATACAAATTCAACTTTTATTAACTTTCTAATAACAAGCAATTAGTTGTCATACTCAGCCCCGCTTGACTCCTTTTAAGGTAAAACAATTTATGTCCCTCGGGGCATAAATTAGTGGTGCAAAGGACATGAGTGATGTAGTCTCAATTGAGCTGACAGTCGCAGTGTGAGTATTCGATTCCTGCTTTTAATAAGATTTGGAATTGAACTCTTTGTGGGCACCAGTATGACAGCTCTTGTACATTGACCTGCTGAGGCATATCCCGCAATTTACCTCCTCCACGATACTCTAGGGGCGGAGCGGGTGGGGCCTCAAGGTTGGGGTTCAACCTTTTAAGTAAAACAATTTATTTTTCATATTCATTTTAACCACACATTCACGCAATAAAATATTTTATACGTAAACCCAAAACTTTCTCGCTTTTTAATTGCATTCTCAAAACAAAAAAAAAAAAATTTACTATTTTAAAACATCATTTTTACACAATAATGATCATCAAATGGGGCTAATTGGATCGTTATAACTCACACGAATGATTGGTGAGATTAGATTGCACATTATTTGCAAATGTCGAATTGATTATTAACATCTTTCATCCACCAAACCAATTTAAGTTAGTTATTTAATCTCTGTTTGGGCTCCATTTTTTTTAAACAAAAATTCATTTTTAATCAAACATTTTTCAATTAAATAATTTTATATGAAATCTAAAACATTTTTTTTTAACCACACATTCTCTGAATAACCATTATTCCAAAATACATTTCCTTCCAAAAAGGGTAGTCAAACATGAGCTTAATTATTTTTTCTTTATTAACATTTTAATTTATTTTTTCTCTAGTTTCTGTTTGATTCAGAATTAAAATTCAAGTCAAAGTGAACAATTCATTTCAATCACATACTTCATAGAATACACAACTTTTCAATACAACTTGTTTCACTAACATTTATTAAAATCTACTAAAAAATTAATTTTATTTAGACAATGTAAACAGGGTATGATTAAAACATTCGTTAATGCATCTTGACAACAAGTAATACAAAATATAAGAGGTGAAAAAGGAAATAAGGTCAACCTTAAGGACTCATATGCAAATATCTTCTCTTATATAAAAACCCTCCGGTTCTTAATCTCCATATGCACTCTAGGGCTTTTTCTCCCTTGTAAGCGTAGTTCAGCTCCACGCGCAGCCGCCGACACCTCCAAGACTGCCGCTGTCATGGGTCGTATGCACAGCCGAGGGTCTTCTCTCTTTCTTTCTCTAGTTACGTATACGCATACATGAAAAAATATCCATTTAACGATTATTTCTCGTTTTTTGTAATGTATGTTATGCAGTAAGGGTATTTCAGCATCAGCACTTCCGTACAAGAGGACTCCACCGAGCTGGCTCAAGATATCTTCTCAGGATGTACGTAATTGCACTTTCATCCTTGCTTTTATTAATTACAATCCAAAACAATCTGTTTCACTTCGCGCCATCGGCATTTTTTAGTGTTTGTATTTATTGAGACAATGTTTATTACCATTTGTGTGTTATTTTAGACAAAGAAACAAAATGTGGATCCTATTACACTTACGTGTACATATGGGAGTCATGTATCTTACTTCTGGGATCAATTCCATGGAGTTGTGTAATAGTTCAACAATATCTCCATATTATTTAGTAATAATTTAACAGAGTAAAATTATATGAACGAATTCTGTGAAATTAACGGAAGTGTAAAGATAAAATTTTGCCTACGGAGATGCTCACCGACCCCATTTCTTTGTAAAAGTAAGTTCTAATGTGATAACGTAAGGTTGAAAAGTAATGAAGGAAAATCTGCAGCTTTTCTTCCCTAGGCATAACCCTTGACTTGAGTTTGGGTACTATACATGGATAAAAGGAGAGCTAAATAGTAAGATGGAGACATTGAGTCATACTAATTTGTTCTCGTGTCTGTTATGACTTGACTGGCACAACTTGAGCTAGAACTGTTGTGTATCAATTGAATTGATGTATCCAAGAATTAATTTGGAAGCAATTTATTAGACCAATTGTGAGCATAAATGTTTTCAATTTTTAAAAAGTGGGTTTCCAATATTCTAGATTTTGCTTGGATACAAGTGTCAAAACAAGCTTGTAGCCTGATGTGGTTTTAGTTGCAATTATTACTGAACAGCGTTGAGTGCCCTCCAGGCTACAAGAATGCAAAGCTCAACTTTGAACAAAGATGTTCACAGTAATTTGCAAAATTGAAGATGATAATCCATTGCACTGTGCTGTTTGGTTTCATGTTATTTTCAAATCTTGTATGATCCTTATCTATACTATTTTATGTTTCTGTGATTCCTGATCAATGCATTTTCCGTAATAATAATTTTTAGGCCGTTCATTCTCTTAGTTGCAGTTGATAGGTTTTCTTCAATTCCTTCTCAAGGCTTATTGTAGACTATTAATTTTGCTTTCTAATATTTTAAGCTCTCTCTATTCAGGTGGAAGACAATATCTGTAAGTTTGCCAAGAAGGGGTTGACACCTTCTCAAATTGGTGTTATTCTTCGTGATTCTCATGGAATTGCACAGGTGAAGAGTGTCACTGGCAGTAAGATTTTGAGGATACTCAAGGGCCATGGTAAATTTTCTGCACCATAGGCTTGCCAGTTTCAGTGTCTTCTACAGATATATGAATATATTACCTTGTGATTGTTACTGATTCCCAGGACTTGCTCCTGAGATACCTGAGGATTTGTACCACCTCATTAAGAAAGCTGTTGCTATTCGCAAGCATCTTGAGAGGAACAGGAAGGACAAAGACTCCAAGTTCAGGTTGATTCTTGTTGAGAGCAGAATTCACAGGCTTGCTCGCTACTACAAAAAGACAAAGAAGCTTCCATCTGTCTGGAAATAGTAAGTTCAATTCCCATTTCTGAGATTTTTATTTGGATGAGTTTTCGTTCCCAAGCTTTGTCAAATGTTTTGGACTGCATTTTGATTATAGCTAAAGATTTGTCAATAATTTGTTAAATATGATAGCGTAAATATGGTAATTGACCTGAATATAGAAATGTATAAGACCCAATGCAGAGATTTCAAGTGTTTTAGCTCGATCACATCGATGTTGTATTTGCCAAAGCATCCAATTATAGTTCAAGTCAACGACTAGGAAAAACGATTACCAGAAATGACCTTAACTCCTTTCTTAACTTTGGCTTGTGTTGCAAGCAGAAATAGTGAACATTGAGACCTGCTGCCGTAATGTTATTGCGTTTCTTGATGCTTTTATTTTGATCTAGTTATTTAAAATGAACTGAACCTCTGTGATATTGTGATGTTCATTGATCAATTATAGATTTTTTTTTTGCCCTAGGCTTCTTTTTATTTTTAGCCATTTTCGTATAATGCATGCATTTCTCCTCTTCGTTCGGAATACAATTATCTGGTCTTTATTTTTCTTCTTGTTCCTGCAAGTACTCATTTAGTTGTTTTCCCTTTGCAGTGAATCTACCACTGCAAGCACACTTGTTGCCTGAAGCGGGTGCATGATGGAATGTTGGATATGTAACATGAGTATTATTTCTGGAAAAGAGCGGCTAGTAAATCCTAGACTGTTTTTCTTCGTAATGTTTTTGGAAGACTTGGTATTATTGTGGTAAACTGGGAATATTGCTAAGCTTGTAATGCAATTTTTATATGATCTTCCAAGGGGAACTGGAGAATGACCAGTTGACACGATTTTTTCTATATGGACCAGTTTTAGAAATGAATGATGGAAATTAAGACAGCTTTATCCAAGGCAAAAATAATTTATTTTAGGAGTGACGATGAGGTGCATGCCCCCATTCCGTTTATATAAGAATATGCTATATGGACATAGAAGGAATTATTTCCATGTGATGTGGCAAGTGATGTGTGGTGAAATATAAGTTGAATTAAATGTGTGGATATGAGATTCAGCCTATTTAATTTATTATTTAATGTCGCCTCACATGGGAATCATTCCCACCCGAGGGAAACAACAAAAAGACTTCACTTGTCTAAAGGCTTCATTTTGATGATTTATGAAGACATTGTCATGATTGCTACTAGATATTTCTGAGGCGTTTCAATTTTTCAGTTCTTTTTGGTTGAACTGTGAATGTGGAAATCAAGATATCTAAAATAATTCTAATGAGCTGGTGCCAATTAATATCTTAGACCAGTGAGAAGACCATTAGTCCAAGCTTTGGTTTGAAAGCACAAATAACAACAAAGAGCACCGTGTTGTAGCTCGTGAATTTAGCACCACTAATAGCTGTGCTCCGGTGCTACTTCAATTCCAAAAAAATACTTGGAAATGGGGTAGCGTTGTCCATATACAATAACGTACTGCTTTTCCTGGTCTTTGGTCTGGTACAGATGCATTTTAAAGAAGAATATGCAAAGAACTTTGAAAGGATTGGAGTTGGTTGAACATAGATACTACGTTTGGAAGTACGTACTCTGCAGTTTAGACAAAAATGCAACCGTGATGCTAAAATATTGGGTAGATAAGGGTGGTATGCGAGTAGGTAAATTAACGCTCCAACTGGTGAAGGTGGAACACTTCTTCCTTTCATATAATTCGGATAGTGTCTGGCTTGCTTGGTGAAGCAAATCGAGATTCACATTTTCAATTATTCAGTTATTGTTAGCAATCACAGGTTATTTTATTTGTTGGCGTCACAATAATGAAGAGAGAAAACATATGGAAGATAATTGTGTAATACAAACTTTAAAAATTTGTTATATTCCATCAAATTGCTTTTACATGCACTTGCTTACTTCACATGTTGCTGCCTTCCATGGACCATGTCAATTAGCTTTCGTGTGCATTGTACATATGACTGAGGGGAAAAAGCTAGTGCTACTTTCGGGGCATGAAGAGAATACCTCGTCAAAGCCTACAAGAGGTGACTCTGATCCAAGTGCCGCCTGTCCATTTGGTGCTGTATCCCCAACAAAGAATTCGTGAACACTGCCCTCGAGTTCAATCCAGCTGCAGCCAGGAACTTTCTTTAGCTCCCTTTCTTTCATTATTGTCCTAACCTGTCTAACATAGTCCCATAGACCAAATTGAGCATACATATTCGATAGAAGTATATAAGAGCTTGGATTGTAAGAGTCTATTCCAATCAGATGCTTAGCAACTGGTTCTCCAATGCTCAACTTTTCATGGTTAGTGCATGCACTTAGCAGTGTTCGCCAAACTACATCATTGGCCTCAATGGGCATTTCTTTGACAAATCTCGTGGCTTCTTCAACATGCCCTGCCCGGGCAAGGATGTCAACCATACATCCGTAATGTTGGATCTTAGGCTCCATCTTGTGAAATCTTCTCATAATTTCAAAGCACAGCACACCTTCCTTCACCAGTCCAGCATGGCCACAAGCATTCAAAACTGCAATGAATGTAATGTCATCTGGTTCTAAATGGAGTCTCTCCATCTCCATGAAAAAACCAAAAGCTAAATCGCCCAGGCCATGAATGGCCAATCCACCAATAATAGTATTCCAATGATCGATACCTTTCTTTTCAACATCCTCAAATACATTCATAGCCTCCTCTATGCTGCCACACTTTGCGTACATGTCAATCAAGGCAACACCAAGTTTTCCACTCACTACAAACCCATGGTCCTCCATATAATGATGTATTGCAACCCCCTCATCAATGCAGCCCAATTGAGCAATTGCAGAAAGAGCAGTCAACAAAGTCACACTATCAGGAGCCAAATCAGAACAATTCCACCTTAACATATCATGAAAGACTTTCAGCGCTTCCTTACAACATCCACTTTTGACATACCCAACCATCATTGCATTGCAGGAGATCACGTCCCTTTGAGGCATAGAATCAAAGAAACCTCTAGCAACATCAACATTGCCTATTTTTGCGTACCCGTCAACCATAGTAGCCCAGCTTATGACATCCCTTTCTGGCATCTTATCAAACAAAAGACTAGCCAATTCCAACTTCCCTTTCTTCACACAGCAATCAATCATCAAATTCCAAGAAATCAAGTCCCTTTCTGGCATTTTCTCAAACAAATCAGAAGCAACCTCAAACCCATTCTCCAATTTCACATACCCACTGATCAGACTATTCCAAGTGATTAAATTTTTCGTCTCTGATGGCGTCGTATCAAACAATTGCCGAGCTGAATCCACCATCCCACATTTTACATACCCATCAATCATCAAGTTATACGTAAAAGAATCCTTCTGATGCAACCTATCAAACACCTGCCGACCAAATTGAATACACCCGCATTTTATATACATACAAATCAAACAATTCTGCAAAAACACATCCAGCCCAAATTCATATTTGGACAGCAACCCATGAATCTGCATACCTTGCTTTACTAAATTCATCCTTGAACATGATTTTAACACTAAAGAAAAGGAATACTCATCTACTAAAACCCCATTCACAAGCATTAAAGCTAATACTTGGAAGGCATTTTCGGGGTCATTTCCATGAGAATAAGATTTAATAATTAAATTCCAAATAAAAGGGTCTTTACAATTTTGAGTGAAAAAGAGGTATCTTGCAAAATTAACGAGGGGTTTGTTCTTTGAAATAGCAAAATCAAGAATTATTTTTGTGGTCAAACACGGATTTTTTAACTGCCCTGTGGTAATTAAATGTGCATGCATTTGATTTATTTCCATCAGGGTTCTGCATTTTGAAGCAAAAGCAAGTGTTGGGAGCGCTGGGATTGAATTTACACACGCAACCATTAGATAGATTTGATGCCTAATCCGAAATTCTGTTTTTAACGGCCATTTTAACGCGAAAATATCTCGTAAATATGGGCCGGGTTGAGATTTTGTTGGGCCTATCTTTTTATAAAGATTC
>CAIGRF010407380.1:0-12639 GCA_903798235.1 Fraxinus ornus
GTAAATAGAAACTGATGAATTTTGAAGAAAAATCAGATTCTGAAGAATTATCAAGAGAAAATGAATATAAGAACTAGTTTTAAAATTATTCCAAAACTTAAGGACATGTTCTGCAATAAATAACTCATTTCATTAAGTGTAAAATTGACTTTTTAACAAAAATCTTAAAAAGCCTTTGTTGACCGACTATTTTGAAAAGAGTAGTGCTATGAGTACATTGGGAGCTCCATAAAGCTTGACATAATGGCCACATGGTAACCCATATTGAAAAGTTGTCGGTAGGGCTACCATGTGGCCATTATATCAAGGCTTATAGAGCCCCAATGTACAAGAATTCTCGTCCTTTTGAAAAATCCCCCTCGTTTTCCAACTATAGTTCTGCATCTTCAGATTATTATTTTTTTGATTGTTAAGATTAATCTAGGACGGTTCTTAATGGATCCTAACTACACGGGAGGTATGCACATGTAAATTTTCTATTTCTCGCTCCTTTGCCTGTGTATAATTGTGAGTATTTCATATAATTATACGCTGTATACGGAAAATTTGATGTGGGTTTTGAATAATTATTGGTGCAGGCATTTGGGGAAGCAGAACGAGCTTCTCATGGATGCATACAGGCATATGTCCCATGAAATGCACAGACTCCAGGTTTCCTTTTGAGCTCATCGTTCTTGTTTATACTGCGTCTTGTTTGATTTTCACGCGGTTTATACATTAGGTGGCATAGAATTGGAGTCCCATTAATTCATGATAACAAAATTTATATTTAGAAGGAATTGTTTTGAACTTTTACGATTTTCATGCCCTAATTGGCTAATTTGCCGGCTACGAGGTTTACCCACTTCGCACTGACGGGTCACGTGACCCGTGGATTCCTAAGTCAAAAAAAAAAAAAAACATAAAACTAAAATCTTGTTTGTTGTTTTTTTTTAATCTGTACCAAATGTGCACTAAGTTTATCGCTACCGATTTGTATTGTTCTTAAAGTTTGAAGATATGAGGTGCTTAATTATTATGGGAATTGCAGGTAGAAGAAGAAATGCTTATGCGCAAGTATTATGAGCTCATGGTGGCTCAAAGATCAACTAAGAAGGTGCATTTCCTCTTCCTTGTACTACTGATATTACATCCTCTGCTAAAGCTCATATCAGAGTATTTTAATTTGAGTTAGAATTTTTACATCGAGTCATGACTAGAAATTGTGGGATTTATAGTGTTTAGAGACCTACATATATTTTACATAGAATGTGAAAATTTCCATTTACAACTGAAAAATACGAATTTGAAGGCATTCAAAATCACATTATTTTCATTCTCTTATCATTGACCATAATATCTCAATATAACATGAAAGTTTGTAGGAAAATATCTCAAACATGATGTGAAAGTCTAAAGAAGTAAGTAAAAAGCATGCCTTATTTTTCATGTGATTGGAGTACAAGTATTTTTCTAAATGTATAGAGCTACTAATATTTCATGTCTCGTCCACACAAATTCTCCATTAACCCTTGAGAAATTAAATGCAAATGATCATGGTGTCATTTTTGGCCACAAGAACTTTCAATTATTGAGACATGGCCTAATTAATAAAAAAATTACGTAACCCACAGATTGAGGTACATTTAGGGTATGTTTGATGAATATTATTGAGGAAAGAATGTATTTTAAATAGTGATATGAATGTGGTTAAAAAAATAAGGAAAAGTTAGTGATGTGATGAAAATGTGTAGTTGAAAATGAGTTTTGAAAGAATATTTACCAAACAGGGGCTTAGATATATAGCTTGAGTTTATTAGGAGTAGTAAATCTTATAGATCACTACTCTCAGTGTCCAATGTTCAGTTATTTTGTTATGGCTTGTAATTGCAATTTATAGTGGCGGTGCTATAAGTATTGGTTTAATTCTTGGTTGTGCACTTACACACATCTGCACATACATTAAATATTTGGTTTTGATTAACCCCGAAGGGTTGCTTAATTGGTGAGACATTAGGTTTGCTTCCCAATGGTCACCAGTTCGAATCCCCTCAGGGCCACTGAGTGAGTACCGACTGTAAATTTCAGGTCCTGTGGGATTAGTCGAGGTGCGCGCAAGCTGGCCGGGACATCCACGGTTATAAAAAAAATAAATTGATTTTGATTGTTTTCTTAGTCAATTTATACTTTGAGGATTTAAGTTTGGATCGCTACATAGTTGTGTTTTGTTTTGCTCTTTTGTAGAATGAAGAAAGCTCTGATGTAAGAAATGACAAGGCCGATGATGATCAAGCAGGAGCATTAGTTCGAGTAATGCTGAATACAACGTAGTCAGATAGTTTGGATGGTTCTTCAACAACTCATTTTGATTGTGTCTGAAGCTATAGTTTTGTGCTTGATGTGTTGCATTCACTTTGAGCAATCTCTATAGCTGTTCCTAGATTGTTAGAACTGAGAAGTAGACGTATCAGATTATTACCTTATAGAAAGGTTACTATATAAAATAACAGTAATTTGTAAATTGAAATTCTTTAGAATTCAAATGCCACTTTTGTGTTTACGACTTTACTCCACCAATTGCTCAGCTGTTGCTTTTTGCACTTTTGGTTCGCCGTTAGAAAATCACTCATGCCATAGATAAGAAAATTGCAAGACATTAATTCTCCTCGTTTTGATTCCACCATTTGCTGAAAAATTTTAAACTGCCATTTTTCGAGTTTATTCCACCATTTGCTTAGATGTCGCTTCTTTGACCTTTTCATTCACTGTTAGAAAATTGTTTCTATCGTAGCTAAGAAATTGCAAGATATTAATTCTCCTTGTTTTGATTCCACCATTTACTTGGATTTTTCTTTCTTCCTTTTTGATGATACCAAAATATGACCAGGCCCGAGGAGACAGCTCGAGGAAGAATGGCCTCTTTCATCCCAAAATAACACACCCTCCTCGGGAATATGTCCTCGGGAAAGACATTCGTCACCCCCTCGCCCCCAAGGTTATCCATTAAAGAAGAGTCCCTCCTAAGGATGGATCCTACCCACACGCCAGAGTCCTATCTCTATCCAAACGCCCTCGGAATACCAAATCATCTATAATCACAACTCCTAATTGCTCTAGGACTCACAAGTGCATCCACCATTTCTAGTCCTACTAGGAGTCCACCATCTACCCCTATAAATACATCATNAGATTTAATTCTCTTTAAAAGCAAAAGCCCAAAAAGCAAATACGTAGCGAAGAAGTCGTCATTTGGTCCAGCTTCAACTTCTACCGATCCCTCTAGGGAAGAATGATTCGACAGTGATTATAACCTGCAAAGCCAAGTTTATTTCATTTACAAAGAAACTGATCAAATTTCAATATTGCCAATGCATTTCAAATGATATGTAAACAGTAAAATCACGATATACTAAATATTCATGAAAAAAGAATTAACTAGTTCGTGAAATTGGATGAAAAAATGTTGAATTATTCTTGTTGTACATAATTTTTTACCTAATTGGTTATGCCAATTAGGTAAAAAATTATAGCCAATTAGGTAAAAAATTATGTAGTTGTAGCATGGTTGAAAAATGTTTACTGGGATCAGTATTGATGAGCATAGCAGTCCCTCCAAAGCCACAAGAGCCACCAATTTTCTTGTTCTTCTGCCAATAACTATTGAAAGCATAAGAGGCATGTGCCACAACTGTATCGGGGAAATAGCAATGCCCATGAGGTCTAATAGCTTCACAATCAGCAGCACCCTCTCCACAGGCGTAGTCCAGTGCCTCCTGCAGTGTCTCTGGTGGCACACTAGGCTTTGCCACACACCACAGCCCATTTTGCACCCCTGCTGCTACCGGTGCTGCAGCAGAACCAGCATCACCAGATGGATTACATGGAGGCAAATGGGGTCCAAAAGGAGGTGTACTAGGGTTGAACATTGGAGGCAGTGAAGGAGCCAAAGGAAGTGTAAATGGTGGAGGTGACACTTTTCCTATTAATGGAGGTAAAGGGCTTCCAGCAGCAAAATCTGGTTCAGAAAAACCTGTGGGAGCAGGAAATGGGGATACTTGTTTAGGCATTGCTGGAAGTGAATCCATTAAACTGCTGTAATCAATGAATGAGAGTTTTCTGCTGGTGGGTTTCCCATTTCTTGGGCTCCTAATGATCACATACATTTTGTTCAGATAAATCCCAAGATTTCTCATGGATTTTGAGTGGGATTTCAAGAAACTCGTGGTTTCATCAGACAAGGTGTACAGATTTGAAGGAGGGTTCACAAAATAGGGGGAGTTAATTTCTTGCAAAATATTGAGTAAAGGTTTAATGTGATTTTCAGCCAAATCAACTCTGTAAGTTTCAGATTTGAAGTCCAAACAGTCGGAAGAAAAAATGGAAGAGACTTTAATATCATTCTGCAAACCCCACCTGGTGAGTGAATAGTGAATATTCTGGATGGCAGGCAGAACCAACTTAGTTTCTTTATCATTTTTGCACAAAAGATCGTGACCAATAACAATGGAGGTTATGTTGGTGGCTGGATAATGTGATAAAACATGAGCCCGGACCCAAGTTTCAGCCATTAGAATACTGTTTGAAACATTCTTAAGGTACTGATTTTCCACTTGAACTGCAACTGGAAGACCATTCTGAGGTAAATCTTTAAGGACCTCTGGAGTTGAGTCATAGAGCGTTAAGAACTCCACTGATTCCTGACATGTCACTGCGGAGAAAGAAATATAAGAAAAAAAGAAACATCTTATAAATCACATAAGTAGATTTGAAAATGCCAGAAAATGGTTGAAGAGAGAAAAATCTTGATTTTTTGCTTACCAGTTGAGGATGAAATGAGTGAAAAAAGAAAAAGCAACCAAACCATCTTCAAAGTCGACAGCAGAAATGAAAACGGAATGAGTTTTAGGGTAAAATTCTCTCTTCTGTCACTCACTGATTCTCACTACGATATTTACAGAGTCACAGAGTTGAAAAGCAGAAGTAAAAGGCCAACATTTTTGAGTGCAAAGCAAGGCATTAAACAGGTAATTGAACGGTAAATAACTAAATATGTACTTTAATCACTTGTAGTGCAATGAAAAGTCTTGATAAGCTGAGGAAATCGAATTAAAGTAGTGTCAGAATGCAAAAGGACAACACTTTTGTTGGTCCGGATATTGGGACTCTGAAAAGAACACATGTTTGGCAAAGCTTAATAGTTTACTTATAAGTGTAATATTAAAAAATTTAAAATGAATAATTTTTGAAGCATAGCCAAACATGATTAGCTCAAGGCCCAATGCAGACACAAAAGTACGAGCAGTAGGGACTGTAGGGTTGGGGCCAAGGGATGGTGTCCTCTTTTCTGCTTATTCCAGCTGTTTTCTTGCGGCCTCGTACCATTTTGCGAGGAGTTACATTATTGGGCAATCGTTCTAAATTTTTTTTACCGATGTTTGGCACCAATTTATAAATATAATCGCTTATCTACATTTTATTTTCACATTTTTATAAAATTTACAAGAGTGAAATGTTTCAAACAATTGCTGAATTCAGTCATGATCTCACTTGTTGAACTTCAAAGTCCTTCTTAGTGATAACGAAACGTTGTACACCATCCATTACCCACTAAATTTTATTACCCTCATTGCTAACGAGTCGAAGGAAAACACGCGCGAAACATTATAAGCATTTAAAAAACGACAACTTAACCAAACCATCCAAGTTAAATGTCCCTTTTTTATTTTTTGTTTTGTGGAATTAACATTCTTTTAAGGACATCGTAGCATAACAGTTGAGGTGAAGCCGAGACCTAAAACATCAAATGGAATGATACATAGACAAGTAAATCCCTTGTGAATTCCAATGAACTCCTATACTTTTCACTTATCCAAATTATACTGTGGTCAGGATTTACTCATCAAACTTCAAACTGTTTCCCAATAATCATTCATCTTTAAGACATTACACTCCATTCATCAACCACCATATCCAATTCTCTTGTTGTTGATATACCGTACAAAAATCTGACAAGTTACGATCATTAAAAAAATTACAATCAAACCATCAACTCGCCAAGATCATCATGTGTGAAACACGACTTTCATGGCTACGTAGACTTCTTTAAGTTCCAATTGAAAGAGTTGTTAGAAGATTGAAACGGGAGCCTATTGTTAAAATTTTGTGGTTAACCCAATTTGTTTGGCTAAAGGACGTGACAAACTAGTAAATTGTTAGAGCATATTTAATGATATCATGAATTGCTTAGAAAAGGGTAAATAGTATTGGGTCCTAAACTTTTGATCCTTATAACAATGGGTTCTCGAACTTCCAATTTGCTACCATGAATCGTTTTGTAGATTTCCAGAG
Organism: Fraxinus ornus; assembly: GCA_903798235.1. NCBI lineage: Eukaryota > Viridiplantae > Streptophyta > Magnoliopsida > Lamiales > Oleaceae > Fraxinus > Fraxinus ornus. Next base: position 6,328 of record CAIGRF010407380.1, read on the forward strand.
CTTTGCCTCTCTCTTTCTTGGCTTCTTGTGCTTGGTGGTTGTACGGTTGAAAGAGAGAGAGAAGATTTGATGAGAAATGAGATGAAAGAATGTATTTTGGGTTCTCCGGCGGAGGCTGAGGCTTCTTCGCCGTCAGCGTGAGGCCCACCATGAAAAAACCAAAACAGCAAGTTTCGTACAGGGAGAAACATGAGTTCGGTTGTGGGGAAGTTTTTTGTTTTTTGTTTTTCCCTTTGTGTTCTTTTTCTTTTTTTCCTTTCTAACTTCTTGTTTTAATTCAAAAAAAAAGTAAATTGGTTATCTTAAAACTTCCCTTTTAACAGTCAAAAGTAACGATTTTCGCAATAGAAGGATCATGCTTACACGCTTTTTAGTTAACGGACTTGGATGCCAAAATTGATGGTTGAAAACTCTATTATATGTCACAAGGTTTGAAGGTTCGAGACACCCGGTGCTTATTACCCTATAAAAATGGCCACATAAGCAAAAATAGAAATTATTTAAAAGCAACAATTCATCTCCAATTCTATTGGATTGAGACTGTTCAGAATCTGACAAAAGAAAAAATAGACATTTTCAAGAAACTCATTAGAGGCTCTGTTAGACGTAACAAGTCATAAAATTTTTAAATTTTCTCTCTCTCTCTCTCCGGATATTTGATTTTTACACACAATTAAAATCTCTCTCGCCCTCCCAATTTTATTTATTTCAATTTTGGAAACTATAAAATACACGAAACAAACCTTTTGACTTGTAGACCGAGTTCATTGGAGATCCTGTTTGGTTTGGATTTTACAATTCTACAGTAAATCAATTCTCATTTTTCAACCACACATTCTTCAATAAAATAATAATTTACATTACATCAATACTTTTTTCTTTTTTTTCAACCACACATTTCCCATCATATCACTATTCAAAATCAATTATTCCTCCAAAAAATCTAAACCAAACAAGCTCTAAATTTGAACCTGAACTTCTATTCAGTAGTTATTGATGTTACTTAATTGTTACCTAAATGGAAATCCACAATTTTATTCAAAAGCTGTAGTTGATTGCATAAATATAATTCACTTTATATCACTCAGAATTAGGGATTTGCATGAACTTTTTTATTTAATTCGGAAGAGAATTGAAACGAACCAAAATAAATGATTTTTTTTAACAATGGAACCATTTGGTTTCATTTGTAATATAACGGAACCGAATAAAAAATGAACCAAATGGTTTCAGTTTGATTTAGTTCCGCTTCTGAATCAAAGTTTTTCTTACCGTAAGACATGAGAATCAAAATGGGTCACTTTTCGGGAAAAAAAAAAAAATTAAGAAAATTGTTAATTTCTTAAATCAATCAAGAGGAAATTTTATAATAAGTTAGGATCGTTCTCCATTATGCTGTCTAGAACCATAATTGGAACTTGAATCGATCAGCTCTTGGTTCTAAAAATCAGAATCATTTGAAAACATACCAAAAATTGAATCGAATATGATTCTAATGGTTCCAATTCTTTATCCCAGCCCAAAATCAAGTATGAGAATCCACCACAATCCCAGTGTGTCGACCCACAATCGTTTCAAGCATGCTCATGCATTATCCACATACTCTACATGAATGGTTTGAAATCAATTCGATCACGAGATCTCCAACTTTGATATCAACCTGATGGTATAGTCATCACTTTGTGCAAAAGCTTTAACTGATAACACAAATGTAATCCACCTTATATCACTCAAAATAATCTCAGGTATCCACCCCAATCCCTCGGACCTACCCATCTCAAGCATTCTCCAATATTAAATGCGTTGGAGATACTCTTAGTTTACAATAAAAAAGATAGAAGGAAACAAAGTGTCTTGGTTGAATAAATTCTTTAATATGCCAAAATAGAAAAAAGGAACGAGATAAAAAGCTAGCCGGTGGATGATGATGTTTGTGAAAAACAGGTTTAGTGATTTTTATAATAAGTGATAGGATAACTCTACTTGTACATAATTTGGTGTACATAATGGTATTCATACACTCACATGGGTGGGGTCCACATGAGACTTCAGTTGGATGGGTAAAATAATAATATTTACTTCTTCTTCACAAAATCGATCTCTCAACTTGCGGACAAAAATGATTCAAGTGTTTATAAACATGAAACTCAACATAGGCTTGTTCTCTATCAATAGATCCATCATAATGGTCAATAAAAGCCACAACTTTGCGAATTTTGCTTTATGTAATACTGATTCGAGATCTTCTAAAATTTGTTTCATATTAAATTTAAGTGTAACGACTACATGTGGTGGATTAAAAGTAGTACAAATTGAAAAAAAAGTAATGTTATTTGGTACACCTAACACCAGTCGAAAGGAAAAAACAACCCCAAGAATTTGATTGCAGGAATCAATAGTAGAAGAAAATGCTCTCGCCTTCTATAAACAATAGACAGCAACAAAAATAAGGCCAGAAATTGTATCACAACAGCAAGAGACAGCTAGAAAACTAGTTGGCCAACAGGCAGTCAAATCGCCGCCTCCAATTATAGCTTCACCTAAATCTTGATGAAAAATGGTTTAAGATTTGCAATTTGATTTGGGTTTTAAGGTTTCTTGATTTGAAACTCTAATTTAGGTATTCAATTTCAAGTAAAATCCTAGTTTGAGTGAGGCGAAGCGAGGTTGTCTGTCCCCTTGTGGTTTCTGAAATTTTTCCACTGGATGAAAAGCAATCAATGGCCAAAGAATAATCGAAATGAATTTGGCTCCGTGTTGGAAAAAATTCCCTCTCAAACTCAAGGAGAGGACTGCTTAGGAAAGTCTTACGAGACTCCATGTTTTATTTTATTTTTTGGAAAAAAAGGAATTATTTTTCTTAAGTTGAACTTGAAATTTTCTTTCTTAAACATCATCAGCAGACCGGTAGTCAAAATTAATAATTTAACATTGTGAACACAAGAGCTAAGCTTGAGATGTACAAAATGTATTATGTATTACAAGAGGAAATTATCCCTCTAGTTTCAATTTCTTCACTTATTTTTAGCATTCCAATGAAAAGAATGGGGCTCCTGAAATACTCCTTGATCTCACAATTTTTCTCACCAAAATTCTCCATCTAATATCTTCTTTCTTGCTCTGTTTTCTTCTCTTTAGCCTAAAATTCCTGGAGTAGCAGAATTAAACTGGTAAGCATAAAGTATTTATAAATCTTGTTCATTATAATGTAACATGTTAAACTTCTATCGAGGAATTGACATTCATAAACTTTATCGAACCTTGCATAGATGGGAGGCTCGGGGTTGGGGAAGAACGCGAAATGGAAATTGAGAATGAGGTTAAAGAAACACGGACCTGCACAAAGGAACCTTACAAAGGTCGGAATCAGCACAAAGACGAGAGTGCAATTCTAAGATCTGCCACATTCTCTTGCAATGGATGCAGCCACCTGGACCTCTCATCTTACACCGAGCAAAGTGGCGAATAAGCATTTCTAGGCCCTTACAAGCTTCATACTTACAAGGTGCCTCATCGTCTCTTAATATCTTGTCGTGTGGGCCAATAGTTCGACAACCGTCTCTACATATATGAACAAGAGCTTCCATTGCCTCGTATAGTTGTAAATAAGTTTTTCTCTCGTTGATCTTCCTTGACCTCTCTTTTTTCGCCTGAACAAGTAAAAATTAACATGCAATTCAGATCAAAAACAGAGAAATCACAGAATTACTGATTTTGTATATTCAAAAAGTAAAAAAATACTCACAACATCCTCATAAATAACGGATTCAATAATTTCTTTTTCCAGGCTTGGGTGGCTCTTTTTCATTATTTTCCATCCTTCAGAGGCAGAAACTGGTTTGAAATTTGTCAGGATGAAACGGTGGCAAATGAAGCTAAGCCGAGGAGCATCACAAAGCAATGCCAGCTGAAAGACATCGATTACATTCTCCGTATTTATCAATTTCTGCTCTAGCCACAACTCACACAGTCGCTTCAACCGAGGAACCACATATACATGTGACAACACCAGTAAAGGAAGCACGACTTCCTCTATTTTTTCTTCTTCATAGCTATGAAAGCATAACTCCAATTAGTGAAGTGCAGAGTGAAGCTGACTAAAATGCAAAAATACCAGGAAAAGAAAAAACTTTTGGCTTCGAAAGTACACTCTTTAGGTGCTATAATTCAACCTACTAGGTTTATTCCCATTTGAATTCTAGTGAGGCCTGTATATTTCAGCTGCTTTTTTCTCCCTTTTTTTTTTGCTGACTTCTGATACTTGCATTGTTCATTCATAGATTTAAAAATCCAAAATAAACATTGTACAGGATAAAAATGATTACCAGGAAGAATATAAGAATCGAATGAAGACTCGGACAGCCTCTGGTGGAACCCCACGAATTGAGATTGCTCGCTCGCGAGTATGCCTATGGCCTCTCGATTGCCTTAGCATACCTTTCAATACAGGAGAAGTTGCGCCCTGTTTGTAGAAATCCAGGAAATGAACATAAATAACGATATAGACATAATTCTTTAGTACATGTCATCTACTAGATTACAATAGCAAACAGCAGTCGCAGCCACACATCAACTTGAGTTTGAACTGATGCTCGAAAATCACTACCGGCCCATGAACAAGAACTATCTTCTAAGAGAAAAATGCGGAGGAACTTACAAGAATACTCGCGTGTGCATAGATGATGTTGTCGTAATCCATTAAGATTGAGACATCTGCTCGATAACCTTCATCAAAGAGGCAGTCCAATGAATGATTCATAGTAATAGAGGCAGAGGAGCATGATTTAATCTTCGATTTAGTTGGTGTAAAGCCTTTTTGAGTCGGCAATGGAGGTGGAAGAGGAAATGCCATTCTATTCTGTAAATAATTAGAACATCATATTCATGTCAGATAAATATTAAAGATTTCAGTGGATAGTTGCTCTTGAATTTTGTACTATCCTCCCTAATTCTACTTAAAATTTCAATAAATCGAACAACGACATGAGACAGCTCAGAGAATTACCAAAAATAAAGACTTTTATCCAAATACAGAAAACAAAATTTATAGTTTCTAATCAGTAAGCTTTAGAATTCATTTTCCATAATAAAAACAATAAATTCGATTCGACTTCATCGGAACATGCGTTTGGTAATCTATGAATCGATTTTCTGAAACAAGGAAAACTACGATCGGATAAACATAAGATCAAATATTATAACATAGGAAATGTTTTACCAAAATCACCTTTAATTAAGGTTTTAGCTTTCATTTTCTAATTTATTTTGTGATTCTGTTACACAAAATCAAATTATACGTTTTCTGAAAATCCCATTAAAAAAAAAGAGCTATCTCAGTACCTTGAATTTTTGCAGAAGGAACCACAGAACAAGAATTTCGAAATGCAATTCTTATTTTAATTTTCAGAGTTCCACTCGGATCTCTTCTCTCGATAACTCAATTTTCTACAATCTGAAATATGAAAAAAATGCACGATAATTAAACCCAAAAATTTCCCGGCCAATCTCCAAAAATCTATCCCAAATGTTAAAGATTTCCAGTGCACCCTTCTCTTGTAGCAATGGGAGGGTTGGCTTTTTTAGGCGAGAGAGAGACAGAATATAGAGGGAGGGATGGAGAGTTCAAGATGAGAAAGGTTGTGTATATATATATATATAGGTAATATTGACAGCCGGATGCATTTGTTTAAAGGGATAAGGACAGGAATTTGACTCGATTAATTGTGGGAATGAGGTGGATCTTTGTCAGCTTCGTTGTCAACAATATTCAACTTGCACCTCAAAAACGTGCGAGTCGTACGTTCACACCTATTCCCAGTCAATTCGTATGATCAAATTCGATCATTTACATCTACCATTTTATTCGGAAAATATATTCATGATTAGAATGATGTTATTCTAATGTGACAATTTATTATTTAAAAAATTATTTATTTGTAAGCCTCAAATAACAAGTTAGGATGTGTTTAAACCACATTATTTTGGAAGAATGTATTTTGGAATAGTAGATTGATGGAGAATGTGTGGTTGAAAAAGAATGAAAAGTTATTGATATGATGAAAAATGTTATTTTATTGAAAAATGTGTGGTTGAAAAAAAAAGTAGAAGAATGAGAATGAAAAAAATAATGTAGTTCAAACATGAGCCATGTCTTGAATACTAAATATTAAGACCTCGTTTGAATCACCTTATTATTTCATTAAAATGAAAAATATGATCATTATCCATCACATCAACATTTAAATTTAAATTTTCTATCTCTTATGTGGGCCCCAATAACGACTATATTTTTCATTCTCATTCTACGATAAT
>CAIGRF010407416.1:0-12882 GCA_903798235.1 Fraxinus ornus
TAATAATATTTAATAACTAAAGACATAAACAATAAAAACAAAAAATAAAATAAATAAAAAATAACAAGAAAAAATGGGGCGATAAATGGGGCAGGGGACCAGACCCGACCAGGCCCGCCCAAATCCCATCACATCCCATCCCTCTTTAATCGGGTATGGAGATGGGGTAAGGTAATAAAAATACCCTACGGGACGGGGGTGAGAATTGTCGACCCGTTCCATACCCGTTCTATTGTCATCCCTAATCAAAAGATAGAAGAAATCAACAGAACGACACAAATAACGTTACTGAGAAGAAAACAACTATTATGTCATTCTATTTTTAAACAAGATTATAATTAGCCACGCCTCATTCGACTGCAGTGTTACTGAGATAATTGTTGTACTACCCTTTTTGATATAACGACTGCAGTGTTGTTCTATACTGCAAATAACGGTTGGAGTATAGTTATCATCCAATAGTTGCAGAAACAAAAAAAATATAGTAAATACGAAAAACAATTAGTTCTAAAATATCATATCATATTATATTCAGTAATAAAAGTACAATATACATAAGATTTGAAAAAATACACTTCTTCTTTCTTCAAATGCAATTGAAGTTTCAATATAGATAATATGGTAACCAAATTATTGTTCAAATGTCCAAAAGATACCTAAAATAGGTGAAAAATAAAATGAAGAAGGTGATTTTATGGTAAAAATCTCGAAAGCTAAAGAGAAGAAAACGGTTGGTTGTGATTTTAGGACCTAAAATTGAATTGAGAATTTAATTGAATTGATAAGGGTGTTAATGTCTTTTTCAATGGTGGGGATATTCATAACATTTGACATCGTTTATATGTTGCATTTTATAATTGAAGTTCATTTAACCAAGAAACATAGGATGTTATTTAACCAAATACATGATTTGAGTTTTGATTAGGTTATTTAACCAATTCTTCCATTTTTTTGGACTATGCTAGAGCAACATAATCTTTTACATAATGTTTTACCTAATGGACAAATGACGGCCTCCTATTGGGGGGCGTCCGTGGGCCCGGGCGCACCCCCAATAGGGGCGCCATTTGTCTATTAGCTAAAAAATTATGTAGAAATAGTTTTATCCCATTTTTTTATACCCATTTTCCGCCAATGATTCGCCTCTTACAAGTTAAACAGGCAAGGCGACGGTGATATTACTGTGCAAAAAGAACATGCACATTTATTATAAATGAAGTATATACTGATGCGAATTTCAAAGCCAGCTTGGCTTGATCTGTATCTCTCCCTCTTGCAATTAGTATGTAGCCTACTTGACATTAATTAACTGTTGTGTGCTTCTGTCCCTTTCGTCTTCTTTTTACCTGCATATCTCTCTCTCTCTCTATCCCCCACTCTGAATCAGAATCTCTATATATTTGGAACTTCCTTTCTTTCCTTCTTTGCGGGCTCAAATTGTTTTCCATAGTGGTAGAACATTTAGCACAAAGCTCAACTTTTTGGCTGATCTCTTGCTGCTCTAAAAGTTAAATGAATTTGAATGCTTGAAATAAGTACTGGGCTTTGGACCATGTCATCTAGTGTCTTTCCAAATCTTTACATTTTTTTTCCTGAGATTCGCATCTTGGCAACCCCTTTTTGTGTATTGTTGTGTCAGAATATAGCGATGATGTGTACCCGTTAATTCTCGTCTTGAACCCTTCTGGGCTCTTAGAGTTTAATTCAAAAGCGATTGAAGAAATTTAGCACATTGAACTAACTATCAGAATGGAAGAGACATTTGTGCCATTTCGTGGAATCAAGAATGACATTAAAGGAAGGCTACAGTGTTACAAACAAGATTGGACTGGTGGATTCAGTGCTGGCTTCAGGTAATATCAAAATCTCGTCCTTCGAATCCGATTTGTTATTTCGCCATCGATTTAGCATAATCTTTGATTAACTGTGTTTTTTGAGTGAAACGTTTTACTGATTGTTTTCAGGATATTGGCACCCACGACATATATATTTTTCGCATCGGCTATCCCAGTGATTTCATTTGGGGAGCAACTGGAAAGAAATACAGGTATGAGTTATCACAAATAATAAGCTTAAGATTCTTAACTTCTTTAGACTTGCCAAATTTGTTCAATAATGGAATGTGTCAATCATTTAGACTTGCGAGTTTAACTTAATTATAAGAAGGAAAAAATTGAATGTTATGGACCATTAATTTCAGATGGTGTTCTAACGGCGGTTCAAACGTTAGCATCGACTGCAATTTGTGGGATTATACACTCAATAATTGGAGGTCAACCATTACTGATTTTGGGAGTTGCTGAGCCTACTGTGATCATGTACACCTTCATGTTCACCTTTGCTAAACAGAGACCAGAATTGGGCCGTGAATTGTTTCTCGCATGGACGGGATGGTTAGCTTTGTGTTTAAGTTTTCGATGTAGATTTTCTTTAATTTTGATCTCTTGAATTAGTGATGATCAATTTACTGTAATGGCCTCTTCTTGCTGTCGAATTCTTTCAGGGTATGCGTGTGGACTGCAATTCTTCTGTTCCTCTTTGCTATTTTAGGAGCTTGCTCCATTATCAACAGGTTTACTCGTGTGGCTGGAGAATTATTTGGAATGCTTATTGCTATGCTTTTCATGCAGCAAGCTATCAGAGTAAGGAAGCTGTGGAGTTTGTTTCTCAACTCCTAGTTCTACTTCAACAAATTTAAATGCCGAGATTTTTCTTACCTTTTTCTTTAGAATGCCTATATAGTAAGGATTTTAGTCTTGAATTTGATATTTGACATAGACTTCTGTTATGATCTATACTTAGGGACTTGTGGATGAGTTTCGTATTCCAAAGAGGGAAGATCCAAGTTCAGTGGAGTTTATACCTTCATGGAGATTTGCTAATGGCATGTTTGCAGTGGTTCTCTCATTTGGTCTACTGCTAACAGCCTTAAGAAGCCGAAAAGCAAGGTCATGGCGTTATGGAACCGGTAAGGAAATATGGTCGATATTTATAATACAAGTAGACTCTAACAGAGCTTCTTCTCACCATTGCTTGTACTTAGAACAGATGTACATGTATATTTGCTTATCCTTTTCAATTCTTACTATTTGCAACTGTACGGCATATGGTTCTTCATTCAGGTTGGCTTCGAAGCCTTATAGCAGATTATGGGGTACCTCTCATGGTTCTGGTTTGGACAGCCGTGACTTACATACCCTCTGGAAGTGTTCCAAAAGGGATTCCAAGACGTCTCTTTAGCCCAAACCCGTGGTCACCAGGAGCCTATGAGAACTGGACAGTCATTAAGGCATGTACATTGATTAAATGTACGAGTTAAGTGCTTTATTTTCTGTAAAGAATGAGAACTGAGATGTGAATATGGACTTCAATTGGCAGGACATGCTAAACGTACCCATTCTCTATATACTTGGAGCTTTTATTCCAGCGACAATGATTGCGGTACTTTACTATTTCGACCATAGTGTAGCTTCTCAATTGGCTCAGCAGAAAGAATTCAATTTGAGGAAGCCATCTTCCTTCCATTATGACTTACTTCTTTTAGGATTTCTGGTATGCTAAGTTAATTTTGTTACCTTAAACACTTCTACCATTTGATTTCAGAGTTCTCTTATGATATAATCTTGGTTTACCATTTGAACAGACATTAATGTGTGGTCTTGTTGGCATTCCTCCATCAAATGGTGTAATTCCACAGTCCCCAATGCATACGAAAAGTCTAGCTACTCTCAAACACCAGGTAATTTTCCTTCTTGGATCATACTCCTTGACTCTGTCTTCAATTCTTTCACCTTTTTGTGCAGTGGTGCATTTTCTTTTTTGTGGAAGTGTTATTTTTTTATTGATGTTTTCCTACTACAGCTGCAGCGTGGCTGCATAGGAATCTCATTGTTTTTCCATTTCTTCTGTAAATAGTGACAATAAATTAAAATTTTGAATGCACAGTTGCTTCGGAACCAGCTAGTTGCATCAGCACGGCAGAGTATGAGAAAGAACTCAAGCTTGGGACAATTATATGGAACCATGCAAGAAGCCTATCAACAAATGCAGACTCCTCTGATATATCAGGAAGCATCACAAAGAGTACGTTGCATACTTCATAATTCTGTTGCACACTCAGATTTATCTCCAGAGTAATTTATTCACTTTCTGATTCCCATTGGCTTATTCATTTAAATGCTGTAAGTATAACCAAGTCTTTCGCCGTTCACGTATTCATATTTTCACTTTGAAGATGAGAAAAAGGGAAAGATGAAAAATTGTGGTGAACCTTATTTTTAGGTGATATTAACTGGTAGAGAAAGATTGAATTTTTTAATTTCCTTATCTGATTTCCAAACATTTTCAGACACGTGTTTTTGACATTAAAGTCCATTTTTCACCAGGGACTGAAGGAGTTGAAAGAATCGACCATTGAGTTAGCATCGAGCATGGGTAGCTTTGATGCTCCGGTAGATGAAACGGTTTTTGATGTTGAGAAGGAGATTGATGATTTACTTCCCGTGGAGGTCAAAGAACAGCGTGTCAGCAACTTGCTTCAAGCCATTATGGTGGGAGGATGTGTTGCTGCTATGCCTGTCTTAAGAATGATTCCAACCTCCGTCCTCTGGGGATATTTTGCTTTTATGGCAATTGAAAGCTTACCGGGTAATCAGTTTTGGGAAAGGATATTACTACTTTTCACTGCACCAAGCAGAAGATACAAGTCAGTTCTCCAAAACTTTGTAATTTGGTTTTTCCTTGAACGTCGTATCTTTCTTAACTTCCTAAATGGTCTTCATAATTGCAGAGTATTGGAGGAGTGCCACGCCACCTTTGTGGAGACTGTGCCTTTCAAGGCAATTGTGACATTTACTATATTCCAAACAACTTATTTGCTTCTTTGTTTCGGTATTACATGGGTTCCAATTGCGGGGCTCCTTTTCCCTCTATTTATTATGCTTCTGGTCCCCGTAAGACAATACCTACTGCCCAAATTTTTTAAAGGGGCACACCTTCAGGATTTAGATGCTGCAGATTATGAAGAGGCACCTGGGGTTCCATTCAACCTTCCCACGGTAAAATTTCTTAAAAGCTATAATCGAATAATCTAATCAATGTTTTGGTACCTATAATTTTAATGGATTGTTTATGTAGGAGGAAGAACTGGGAGCAAGAGTTTCCTTTGCAGAGGTTGGAGAGGTTTTAGATGACATGATCACCAGAAGCCGTGGTGAGGTCAAGCATATCTGCAGTCATAAGGTCTCGAGTTCTTCGACAACCCCAGCAAGAGATATTAAACTCCATCAGAGCCCACGCTTTTCAGGGAAAGCATACAGTCCGCGCATCAGCGAACTAAGAGGAGAGCAGACTCCCCGGTCTGGTGGAAGAGGACATTCAAGTCCAAGCACCGGAGAAAAAGGCTCATCTAATTTGGGGACGCCTAGTACTTCAACTTCAAAGTAGTATAAGGAATCAATGCCTTTTAACAATTGGCAAGTTTGAAATAAATTAGTTTGTTTTTGTGGCATTATGTAAAGTCTTCTACTCCTCTTTAAGAGGTAACCTGTAACATAAACATTGTATTGTTTTCTTTAATGGTAAGTTCTTGAACATATTATAGCTAATTAATCACAGATGTCCTTGTTTCTGTCACTGACTTAACATGTACAACTTGAATGATCTTAATTGGTCAGTTATTTTGGAAGAGAATCAAAAGATTCTAGTAAGAACAAAAGGATCAAAACCTTCCAAGTGCCATGCTGGATTTACAAAACCCTACTTTTATTTATTGTAAATAGATACCACAATAGTCCTAGCCGTAAATGATGGTCCCTACACAGCATCAGGTGATTTTCATTTTTAGGAAGAAGAGGTTACTCTCTAAGAAAGTCGCCGAGAGGGCTTAAAGATTTTTCTGAAGACGAGGGCATGTTTGATACTGCATAATGGACAGTTCAATAGACAGATTTCAGTTTCGTAATCCTTAATGCTATGCAGTGTCCTCAGGTCCACTTTACCAAACATATCATTAAGACCATTGGTTAGCTTGATATAGTAGGCAATTAACTAGAATTTAGCAAGTAATCAAAGTATATGTGGCTGTTGAGACTTTCTACGGTGAATCAGTAGTTCGTATGAAAATCTGAAGCAATAACATCAAAAAATTTCTCAGAACTGAATGAAAATCGAAATGCATGCCGTCATCCAAATCACAACTGCATATTAAATTGAATCCTGGAAGAAGTTCCTGAATTCAAGTTCTTTGACAAACTTGTGATGCAACTTCTTATCTCGACTACTTAAGATCATCATCACAAAGCTACTCTCCATTATCTGATGTGATGAGAGAGATTGAAATGCAACCAGAACGGCTGAAAACTCCTGAAAAATTCTCAAAATCACGAACCGATTTCGACAATCTCACTGTGAAGGTCCAGAAAGAATGAACGTGCTTTAGGAATAGTCATTCCACCTAAAAAGCAGAGGTCTGAGAGTACTGATGACACCTAAAAAAATGAATGATGAAAAGGGTTCTAATTATTTTTCCATTTGGGGATATAAAAAGGAGAATGTTGTGGTTGGCTACAATTGACTTACATAAGTGGGAAAGATATCATGTCCCTTTCTAATAATGCCAGTATCTTTGTCCTTTACACCTTTCTAGTTGTAAATAACTCCAAAAGACTAAAGTTGCTTAACCTGATCAATCTGTAGAAGCTGAATAGAGATTTGACACACTGGTTGAAGTTGAGAATAAAACAAGGTAGGCCAGTGTATCATCATTCTTGACATTGACTCTTCCTAGCCTGTTTTTCATCACTCAACGATCAACAAACATGTACGTTGAAGTGCTTCTGTGGTGGGTACAGGAAACTGAGGCACAAAGTATTGTCTTCAATGTCTTCATCCTTCTGTATTAATCTTGTTGATGTCGATTTCTCAAGAGTTTTCCACATCAAACGCGTGAATGATCTTGCTGGTGACTCCTGTAAAGGATACGATCAATCACATTTTGATGCGAAAGTTTTTGAAAGTATATGGGAGAGTTCTTAGAATTTCATAAATATGTCGTGTGGTTTTTCTAGAGAGGTCTAGTTCATAGGGTCAACATGCTTGGCATGGGGCTGTTGCAAATAGAACAATAAAGTAGCCTCGATGCAATGCCACTACTTGTCGTGATCCATATAGCGCATTTCATCTTAGAAAGACTGATCATGCCCCTTCCAACTTTACTAAGAGAACCATTAGACTTTCAATCAATGTGGTTAACTCCATTTGATTCTAGTCTTGAACACAGATTTGATATTGTGGTTCAAATCCAAGAGAAATCTTCAATCCAGGCTCAGAAAAACCATCCAAACGAATTCCACCAGAGGCCTCTGCTCGATCCACAACATTGCACTTTCGGTTGCCTCTTTCTACCCACTCTGGTTACCCTTATCTTATCCACGAACTACACAAAGGAGGTGGTGATTACTATGTAGAAGAAAGGATGAAGTAATGGTTGATTTCACACAACCCCCACATGGCCACCCCTTGTCACTCGGCTCCCTCTTTCACCTTTACTCTATTCCAATCCACACATAAAGAAAGACATGGCGGGAACAAAACATATGTAGCAAGACATTAGGCCACTCAAATGGATTGGGTGAAAATCTTCTCCATAAATGAGCTGTCACTTAATTACAAATAAATGAACCACACAATCCAAAAGGCTAACACACTAACCAAATCACCAATCTAATAACTCAACTCAATAACCATTGCTTGGGCTAAACGCAATGGGCCGAATTTCAAGTGAATTGGTTGTTTCCGGACCGAACCAAGCCTATGGTGTCGATAAATTATTTGACATGTGTTTTAAATTATTGCCCGGATTTATTGGGTATCAAAACCCAACAAATCTTTGCCTTGATACTCAATCAACTTGAAAGCAAACAAAACCCAAAGTTTATACTTGTATAACCAAGGTAATCAATAAAATTGGTATCACAGACCTTACTTCGTGTTTTGAACTCGAAACACATACCATACTTGCTCTATGTACTCATCGGGACTAAGGTAAAAGACCCCCAAATAGAAGCAGATAATAACAGTAAACAATCGAGAGCAAATAATCGTGTGATGAAAATATAACATAGGATAATACACAAATCTTTTCAAAACATGTTCATACAAAACAACAAACTAACACCAAGTTAATCAATCAAGTAGTTAAACACATGCAACAAATGCATAAATGATCCGACAAAAAGATCTCACCCCACTTATCCTATCACATTCCATGTTGCTCGCACATCGAGAACACACATGTCCTCTCATTGCCCACCATGCTTATTAGACTGATCACTCAACTCATGTCTAACTGGTAAACCTCTATAGATCCTAAGTCCACTGTATAATCCTCCATCTCTACCTTACTTTTCTCAACCTTAGTAGTTAATGGATCTCCACATAACAAAAGTGATAGAGGTGTCGTCTCACACTCCATGTGATCAGGGTCTTACCATATAGAGGAGTTCAACATTTAATAACATCTCCACTCACAATCCAAATGTCGCATTCCACATTCCCCCGGTACATACCACCAATATACACACATGCATCTATACTCCACATTACCAAAAGACACACAACGCACTTACTACTAATGCATCACAAATCCACTATGACAAAAATCAACACTTCTGGTAACCACAAAGGTTAGGGCTCAATTTAAATTGACCCACGTACCACAAGATCACTCCAACACCAATGCTCGAGAAGTCCACAAAGGATTTATCCCATAAAGAGAAAGGTGAAGGTGGCACTCGCAAAGATAATAGAAGAAATGGTTGGTTACTTCACTACACTCACAAAAGATGCTCACAAAGAGGAAGAAGATAACCCTCACATGACTACTTTACATAATTCACAAACCACACAGGCTTCCAAAGATAAAGGAGAAAACGACCGCCCCTCTTCATTCTCACTATCACACTCACTCACACCACTCACAAAGCCAAATGAGTACGTCATAGATCTCAACCCACTATGTATGTAAAGACATTACACAAAGTAATTAGATTGCTCTCAAATTCATACAAATGCACATATCAAACATATTGAAATGTGACATATAATCATGCAACAAAATTGAGCAATCACACACATACATAAAGGATTACACACAAATGCATATGCAGTAACTAGGTTTACTCTCAATAAATGTCACTCATGTCATCACTCGACCCAGTAGCAACATTTGCCTCACCTTTCTCCTTATCTTTCCTTCTATTATCGTTCTTATGACAGATTTGCTCAACCATGTCCAAAAAATTGCAGTTAAAACGCCTAATTTTTTGCACGTGCCTTAGACATACATTTGCCATCAAAAGTTTTATAAAAACTTTTCGTTTTGCCAAATTGAAAAATTACATTGTTTCTTTTAGAAAACATGTATTGTCATTTTTACCATAAAATGCATAAAAAAACGACCACAAGCAAAATACCGATACAATTTACATAAAATATTCAAATAAACTTTCTTAAGGTTACTTGCAATTCTAATAATGAAAAAATAATTGGCAACAAATTCACAAAGAATTCAAAGTAAATAATTAACAAGTAATTCTAAGTCTAGCAACGGGCAAGGTTACCCTTTCACGGTAACATAAACCTAATGTTACCCCCACATGATGACTTCTAATACGAAAGATAAATGATTATACTACACAGCAGTCTCAACTGCAATAACAAAAGGAAAAAAACATGATATCGAGTGGACCATGTCTGAAGGTCTGTAAATATCGAGGGATGCGATTCACCACTTTAGAGCTACCATTATCCGCCCTACAACTTTCGTTAATTGTGGCAACACAAAACCACACCAGACACTCAAACATCCAAGGGCAAAATTGTGTAGATTTCATCGTATCGCTCGAAACTGAAAACGGAAATCACCACAAGCTCCGCAACATTATCTAGAACAAACCGTCTTTTGGAACCTTCATCAGATTTCGACGACGTGCCGCCACACGCCATCACCGTCATTGTGCTGGTTGCCACGTGCAGCTGGCAACCCTCACGCGCCGTCCACTTTGGTGCGCCTCAGCCTGCTAAACACGCCAATGGTCTTAGTTTTTGAAACATTGAGTGAAAAATGGAAAAAACAATCCAGCAAGTTTGAAGAAAATCTGGACAGTTTTCTCTTCTAGTTTTCAGATCGATTCTGGCCACTTTCCAATTAGTTTTGGCACCTAAAAATCACATATTTCTCACCAACACTTGCTCTGATACTAGAGAAATCTTCAATTCGGCTAAGAAAAATAATCCAAACGAACACCACCGAAGGCCTCGGCTAGACCCACGACATTGCACTTTCGATTGCCTCTTTCTACCTACTATGTTACTCTAATCTAATCCACAAAGGACACAAAAGGGGTGGTGATTAATATGTAGAAGAAAGGATGAAGTAATGATTGAGTTCACTAGGCTCCCTCTCTCTTACCTTTACTTTATTGCAATCCACACACCAAGAAAGACACTGCTGGGAACAAAACATATATAGCAACACATTAGGTCACTCAAATGGATTGGGCTAAAGTTTTCTCAGTAAATGGTTTGCCACTTAATTACTAATAAATGAACTGCACAATCAAAAAGGCTAACACACTAACCAAATCACCAATCTAATAACACAACTCAATAACCGCTACTTAGGCTAAACTTGTGGGCCAAACTTCAAGTGAATTGGTTGTTTTCGGATTAAGCCAAGCCTATGATGTTGATAAATCTTGCTGGAAGGATTGAAAAATGAAAACTCAATAGTCAAGAGTCAAGAGTCTTCAAAAAGAAGATGGTATTCACGGCGGTCAGCATAGAAGAATGAGGAGAATTTTGAATGTCTAAAATATTATTAAAAAGGGTTTCAAATATTTTAAAATTCATTAGTTTTGAATCGGACAAACCGTATAAACCGGGTGCAGGTCAAGGGTTTTATAAAACCCGAGCGGGTCACCAGTTTTAAAGGTTGTTTTTAAATCTAAAGTTCTCAAGGCCTAACCGATTCGGTTTCGGGCCGGGTTCCCTATTTATCCGATCGAACCGACTGGGTCGAGTTGGTTTTAACAACATTGATCACAATCAACAAATTTATGGGTCACAATTGATTTCACAGACAAAAATTATCAAATTAAATGGTCACGAGTTATTTTTTGACCACAAATTATCAAATTAATTGATCACAACTTATTTCTCAGTCACAAATCACAAATTTTGAAGGTCACAACTTATTTATCAGTCACAAATTATCAAATTAATCGATCATAAGTTATTTATCTGTCATGATTTATCAGTTTAATTGGTTACGATTTATTTCTCAATCACAAATTATTAAATTAATTGATCACAACTTATTTCTTGATCACAAATTATCAAATTAACCATCACAATTATCCAATAAATGGTCACAAATTATTTTTTATCTCCTCGACCTCACACCACCTCGTTCCACCACCGTCGCATCACCCATAACACGTTGTAACATCGTATCCACAACCTACCACCACCACAATACATCGCCAACGCCTCTGAATGCACTACCACCAGTTTCAACGAACCACAACCAACACTACGACCACAGAACCATCATCAGCATCAACAACACCACCACTACAGATCGCACTAACCATCACCACCATAGCCTACACCCTGACCCAAATCCACTGTACCATCATAACCACACTGCAACAACACTATCATCGTACACTACTACCACATATCGCACCATCACTGCCACCGTCTACAAACTACCACACATTACACCAGCACCATATCAACACTACAGATGGCACCAACCATCACCACCATCACATGCACCTCACCCAAATCCACCGCACCAACACCAACACCACGTATTGCACCAACCATCACAATCACCATCACCGCCTGTTTTCAATTACAGAAGTATATAGTGTAAATAGAGAAAAGTGAATAGAGAGAGAAATTGAAGACAGACATATAGCTCAATAACACATTTCATCAATTTTTATCAAAATCTACTAAATATTTTATGTTAATATCTACCAAACAGGGGCGTAAACTTTAAAAACAAGCCAATGTGTAATTTCCTCTTTTAATCCCTACCAAATAAGGGTAAGATGAGTTGGTTGTTTTGAATTGAGAAAGCCCACAAACTAAGTCCATGTTTGTCATCCATTTTCTCAAACATTGTTTGCTACAGTAAACAATGTTCACCACATATTCATTCAATAAAATATTCTACACACAAATCAATAAAATTACTTTACTTTTCAACCACACATTCTCCAAAAAATACTATTCAAAACTCTTTTCTTCCAAAATGGAAGACAAACAGACCCTAAGTAACTTTTGAGGCCTAGTAAGTATCGATCTGACATTGTGATTGTTCTTCATGCAATAGGGCAGTCCGAGGCCGGAACAATTAATTAAGTAGTTAACTTTTTGTTATAATTTTTAAACATTAAGAAATAGTGAAATATGATATATTACGTCGAATTTATAATTATGGTTGAGATTTGTAAGTCTTTAAGCGTGAATTTAAGCTACCATGTGAATTATTTGATTATTGTTCTAGAGCTATTTGTCACATTATCACGTGATTTTTTTCCCACTTAATTACTTATGTTCTCAAATATGAAAATAATTTTCCGGTTTTAATAAATGAAACTAAGAGCAACATTACCGAGTTTAAAATATATCATATTACTATAAGTTTGATTTTAAAAAAAAAAATCATAAGAGAAGTTTTGTTATATGAAAGGATTATTGAATCCTAAAAATTAAGGGTGTGTTTGTCACTCATTAAAATTTCAAGAATGATGTAAGTAATAGTTTTTTTTAGAGAATGTGTGAATGAAATTTAAAATAATTTTATTG
>CAIGRF010407416.1:21796-36992 GCA_903798235.1 Fraxinus ornus
AGAGTGTGTTTGATAGATATTATTTTGGAAGAATGAATTTTGGAATAGTAGATTGATGGAGAATGTGTGGTTGAAAAAGAAGGAAAAGTTATTGATGTGATGGAAAATATTATTTTATTGAAGAATGTGTGGTTGAAAATGAGTAGAAGAATGAGAATGAGATTTTTAATGGGAATCAAACGGGGGCTTAGTCCTTGTTTGGTTCTAATTATTTCTAATATATATATATTTTTTTCAACCATATATTCTTCAATAAAATAATGTTACATGAAAATTTAAAAATTTTCTTTATTTTTTAACCACATATTCTCTATCAAAATACCATTCTAAAATACATTTTGAACAAAATATTAGCTTGAAACAAACTCTTAATAAAAGTTAATATCAAATGTGCTTTATTAAATTATAAGAGGAGTTAGAACCGAATTATTTGATTATCAAAATTTGAGTTAGTCAATGTTTGAGTCACATTAAAATTTTTATTCTCATTTTTCTACTCATTTTTAATTACACATTTTTTCAATAAAATAATATTTTTCATCATATCAATAATTTTTCCTTCCTTTTCAACAACACATCATTCATTAATCTATTATTCCAAAATAATATTGCTCAAACATACCCTTAATACCCTCCTCACAAGGGAGCTTACAGGCCCCCACATGTATTTTTTTTTTAAAAAGTTGCAGCGGGCCCCACCATGTGTTGCCCGTAAACTGCCCGTGAAATTTTCTCCTGTACTTAGTCCTACTTTAAAATGGTCCCCAACCTCAAGCACTTGTACAAAAGTTCTCAAATTAATGTTTGGTTGCATGTGGGGGTGGGTTAGGTTGGAATGGGTTGTTGACTTGGTGGATGGTTGAGTTTGATTGGTGAAGATGATTTATTTATTTTTTATGTATTAATTAATATGTATTTAGTTTTTTTAAATGAGATTTATTTGTATTTTTTAAAAGTTATGAAACTCTATTTTCAATTTTTCATTATATTTTTCTGTATTTTAGCCTATTTCTTTTGTTTTTTTGTCTGTGATTAATGGTCAAGATGGAGAAAATAACGAGTTTTGTTATATAATTTAAATGCAGGGGAGAAGTTATACTGAAAAATAGATTTAGGGTAAATTTATTACATTTACAAAGACTGAGAACAAAACGTGCAAAATTCTCTAAATTAAAAGACGGAACTGTCCCCCAAATGACTCGTTAAGATGATGACGTCATCGGGTTAAGCTTCTCGAATCTGATTACGCAAGGCAAGTCCCACACGCAAATGCAATGATGGTGACTGTGGAAAATTTAATGATAGGACTTAGGCTGCGCTTAAAAGTAAAAGCTTACGTACAGTTCAAGTTTCATTTTTTTCATTTTTTATCATGTTGTATCTACATACGAGTAATGCTATTCATCTTCACTGAGATTGAACCGCAATTTATGTGGCAATTATATGATATTAAATGACAGACTCAATTAAATGAACTACATTTAAATGAATTTATCATTTAATGCTATGAAATTGCAACATAGACTGAGACTCTAACTCAGTGGGATGAATAACATTATTGTATACATAAAGTTCATCAAATTGATTTACACTTACATGAGTTGACAGGTTTTGGTACATTGATCGTGACAATACATTTTCGACATGTTTACATTTCGTGTGTACAAGTAGTTTAATCTTTTTTTTTTTTAAATCAAAAATGAATTTTAAAATATTGATTTGATGAATGATGTGTTGTTAAAAGAATAAGAAATATTTTTTATATTTACGAGTAATATTATTTTATTAAAAAATATGTGATTAAAAATAAGAGATAAAAATACATTTTGAAAATAATGGAGTTGAAATAAGGGCTTAAAAGTTAAAAAGTTCTTTTCTATAATTTTCAAAGTTGATTATTTTTATATATAAATAATTTATTAGGCCGATTTGTAATGATAGGTCACTATTATTTACCAAACTTTTATCTTCGTCATTTTCTAATTTCCAACGTCTATTTTGGAACTACTTTTGATGGAGTTTTGGGACGAACTTGTTTTTAGGGTGTGTTTGAATCACATTATTTTGAAAAAATGTATTCTGAAATAGTAGATTGATGGAAAATGTGTGGTCGAAAAAAAAAACGAAAAGTTATTGATGTAATGGAAAATATTATTTTATTAAAAGATGTGTGGTTGAAAATGAGTAGAATAATGAAAATGAAAATTTTAATGTGTACCGAACAGATGCTTAATATACAATATTAGAGACATTCAAATAGTGACAGATATAGGGGGGCTGGGCTGGACTAGGCTGTAGCCCCCTCTCACAAAGGCCAAAAAAAAAAAAAAAATTCAACAATTTTTCATCTGTAAATTTTTTTTTCTTTTTCGCGTATTAACCCGATTTGAAATCTGTAGCCCAGTCTTGGATCCAATCCTGGATCCGTCCTGATTCAAGAGCTTAAAAAATAAAAATCTCTCATGCTTTGAAAATCATACTACCCTCGTATGTTTCTAGTTCTGACTTCTGAGTATCACATATGCCTGACTACTTTTTGAAACACATATCATCTAAAATAATGAATTAATATAGAATACACGATTTTGAATAACAAATTGCCGAAATTGAAACCTAAAATTTGTTGAAGATTTGAATAACAAATTATTTAGATTTCATGAATTAATTATGTATAAAATGTAATCATAGTTTAAATATTAAAAAATGCAAAAGTTATTAATAAATAATTAAATTTATAAACTAAAATAAGATGTTAAATATAGTCATGTACTTTTACAATTCAAGTAAAATTTAGAAAATAATAATAATAATAATGTATGTTAGTTTATTAAAACATAAAATACTTTCAAAATCTATTATTAAATGATCATCATATTATATAATATAATGCTATGCTAATTCAACTGAAATATACTTCGAAAAAGAATAATACTTTTACAAAAAAATAGATAAATTTATACGATTTAAATTTAAATTTATACTAAAAATCGAAAGATTCGTTAGAATGCGACCCAACAGGAATTTTGAATTATCATACATATCTTTCATGTAGAAAGATGAATGAGTCAATTTATTTAGTTCAACTAAGAATTTCATTTTTCTTCACAGTGACAATTTAGGTATATCTAACTTATTTTAGGTAAAATATGACTTAAAAAGTGGCCAAGAATGTGCCCTTGTTTGTTGGATATTAAATCAAAAATTAATGAATTTTATGGTTGAAAATTTGTGGATTCCATAAAATATATGGGTAAAGTTAAATATTAACTTTAATTTGAATTAAAATCTAGATTTTAATTTATACTAAATAGAGCCGGTATGTAATACTCAAAATTATAAAAGTCGAAGATGAGTGTAGTTTTCTAAACGTGAGAAGGTGTCTATGATATTTTCATAAAATTTCAAGGTGTCTATGATATTCTACCTAATAATTCTTAATGCTGTTTGAATTATTGGGATTTGGTAGGTATTATTTGCTTTACAAGAAAGAAATAATCATATTACATTATTTACATTATTTTTGACATTATGATTAAACAGTTAAAAAGAAAAACACACTTTTTTGCCAAATACTTTTTTAAATGAGCAATGCTACACATACAAATACAGATGCCTTACAGATACTCACAAGGGGGGCGTGAGTGTGTAATTTTTTTTTTTTAACTTTTTTATTGCGCGGGACGGGACCCACCCTCATGTGAAAGGGTGTAAAGCTTTTGTAATTTTTTTCTAGTCTGTACAAATGGAAATTTCCTTTTGAAATACAATGAAACGTACACAAAAATGTTATGTAATGTAATGTACATTCGACATAATTCAAAAAGAAAATATTGATTAGATAGAGTAACTAGATATACCATGTAGATGCCACCTCGCCACTCTGTTAAGAATTAGTCGATTTAGTACTAATATTCCTTCTATTATAGTAGCCAGCCTAAGTATTATAGACTTGATTAATTACTTTGTCAAGAAACTATAATTCAGCAGCGTGTTACTGTTAATAATTGACATAGTAAATTATTAAAACAAGAAGTTGAATAATTTGCATCTTTTGTAAAAGTTGTCCCATGAATTGGAATGGCTGGACATATAGCAATTTTATGATTTTCAATTTCAGAAAACGAAAGTTCAACCACCAGACTGGGCCACGATAGAAATTCGAGGATAATAGATTGTCACATAATCGAAAAGAAAATGGAGCTACATCTAAATTAAAATTGGAGATGGAAGTCTTCTCTCGTTTCTCGACGTTGGAGATGAAAATTTTGTCCTTTAGATTGAAGAAATTTGTTTTGGCTCACTGCTCTTAAAAAATAATAAATTTCAAAATTAAGGTTTTTTTATTACTAGAGTTAAAAACACGTAATTGCGCTTTATCGGTGTTTTAACTCGTTAGTACCATTTTCTAAATTTGATGTATCATAAATGTACGATTATACAAAAGAACAAAAAAATTTCTTGCCTGTAATAATATTCCCTATTTGGTAAGCATTAAAATTTTCATTCTCATTCTTTATTCATTTTCAACCACATGAGATGAGAAGAAATTATTGAAAGTAATACAAATGTAAAAGGTTAAAAATAAAATAAAAATGTAAATTTGTTTTTTAATGTAAACGAAGAATCACTTGACAAAAACAAACTTCAGGATAAATTTCTATATTTTCAGAAAATGCAGGATGTGTCTATGTAATATTCATAAGCCCATATATAACAGTTGTCGTCGGAAAAAAAGTTGGTCAAATTCCTACCTAACTGAACTGTTCTTCGACTGCTACAAGCAAATAAAATAAATACAAGACATTTCGAACTGGACTACAGCAAACTCGTATTCCCTGGTTAGTAGCAACAATCTGCAGGCAGAATTGGAAGAATAGAAAGCCCATTAGAGAGCAAGAAATGCACATTGCTTCCGTGCGTGCTCGGGTATCAACTTCTCCAGCAACTCGACTGGCATCCCCTTGAGCTCTAAGCAACATTAGCAGAAGAAACAGTAAAGACGATTACTATGAGAGACATTTAAGATAGAATATCACAAGTTCGTTCTAAGAATGAGTCCTTAATGCTTCTTACCGTGTGGCTTAAAATTGAACAATGGAGGAAGAAAACGTCCATTCGGTAGGCGAACATTTGGATCGCGCAACCCATTAAAGAAAGGGTGTATCAATGCTTCCAGCTGCATTGGAATAAGCAGAACCATGAATGAGACTTTTACAGATTACGAAAATAAAATGATAGTTACTGTCTTGTAAAAATTGATAAGTTGAAATGCCCTTGTCAGCTACACACACCCACCTACAGCATGTGTGCTGGGGTACAGAGAGGGTAAACTGTAACGTTTCTCGGGTTTTTTTTTTTGGGTTGGCAGGTTAGAGTATTGTAGAATCTTATTCTTGGTGCATTAGACATACAAACGGTAGTGAAAAGTTCTGCCAATTACTATGAAATTCCAATAAATTTGATGACACAAAAAGCCCTTGATAGGGTCAATATAACAATAGAAAGGCGTAACTGTCTAAACATTGCCTTTTCAGGATATATGGACTTGGAAATTACAGAAAAATCAAATGAATGAGAAGTGTTTGTTTGGTCATGCTTAAAAGCTGATTTTCTAAAATTATCCACGAGGCACAATTATCACGTGGAACCCACAATTTGTTTATCTTGAGCCACAAAAACAAGTTAACCCTGGAACATATATGCACACCTAAACATGTGCCTCGAATGGCATGATTTGATATTGCGTCTTAACCACTTGTACACGGTATTCAAGAATTTGGAGAAAAATGTAGAAATATTATGACTTGAGAAGTTCTCTACTATACAGTTCATCAAAGTTTCTGATACTCACAGCTGTGTATCGTAGATTTGGAGAATATTGCAGTAGCCTTGATACAAGATCGACAGCTTCTACAGGCATGTGCTTGTGAAATATCTGAAGAAGATGATAAGAGTCAAATTACAAGCAGCAAAACATGACCACATCAAAATGAAGCACATAGTATCATTGCTACCTTGTGCCACGGATGAGCTTTAATTTGAGGGAATTTAAACTCAGTGTAGTTGGGGTTCATACATTTGATCTCCTCCCTTGTTGGGGTGCCCAAGACCTACATGGAAATAAGCATTTCTAAAGTGAGCTGTTAAGAAGGAATACATTAACCATAGGACACAAAAAAATAAATAAAAATTGAAGGATTCTTCTAATTATGATTACCTTAATAATTTCCACAAGCTGATCCACTCCGCTTTCACCAGGAAAGAGGGGCTGCAATTTCAAAGGAAACCGAAATTCTCACCTTCAGCACATGAGCATAACAACTTTCTTAAAAACTGAAGGAATTGACAAAAACACAAGTTCTCTTACCTGTCCTAGCAATAATTCGGCCAGAACACATCCGGCAGACCAGATATCTATGGCAGTAGTGTACTCTGTCGCTCCAAATATAAGCTCAGGAGCTCGATAGTACCTCGAACATATATAAGAAATGTTCGGCTCTCCTTTTACCTAAAATTTATGCCATAAAAGAAGTAAGACAAGAGCACAAGGAGAAAGAAAAGCATTCGATGCGGTGAACAGGAAAAAAATACATACCAGTACTTTAGCACTTCCAAAGTCGCATAGTTTCACCTGATGAGTATGCGGATTAACCTGTGATTCAATGAAAAACATGGAAATTAACAAACTTAAAAACATGCAGACAGCTGAATGTTGCACGTCTTTATAGTTATGACAAAACATGTGCGCTTCAAAAGCCTACCAATAAATTTTGGGGTTTAATGTCCCTGTGGCATACTCCAATACTGCCATGGATATAAGCCAGTGCTCTAAAAATCTGTACGGAAAAAT
Source organism: Fraxinus ornus (assembly GCA_903798235.1). Classification (NCBI taxonomy): domain Eukaryota; kingdom Viridiplantae; phylum Streptophyta; class Magnoliopsida; order Lamiales; family Oleaceae; genus Fraxinus; species Fraxinus ornus. The sequence continues at coordinate 28,647 of CAIGRF010407416.1, forward strand.
CAGTGATAACTGAGTATGAGACCAGAATAACAAGAAAAAGAAAGTGCAAGTAAAAACTTGCCTGATAAGCATAGAGCTTCACATATATCATAGGCATCCTTTGGCTCATCTTGTTGTAATGTCTAATCACCCGATGAACAGTTTCAGGAACATACTCCAATACCAAGTTAAGGTAAAGCTCATCCTTTTCAGTAGTTGAAAAGAAACAATGCTTCAAAGACACCACATTAGGGTGGTCTAGGATTCGCATGGTTTGCAGCTCGCGGTTCTTGTATTTCTTATCTTGAAGAACCTTTTTTATTGCAACAGTTTCACCTGTCTCCAGACATTTTGCCTGCATGAGCATATTCATAGCAGATCTTAAAAATGCCAGATCATAAATTATTCAAGCAGCAAACAGGAGTAATCTCTTACTAAAATAACAGAACTTTGTACAAAGTTACCAGCAGCTACCTGAAACACTACTCCGAAAGATCCCTGTCCCACAACACGTTCAGCCATGTAGCTGATAGTCTAAAATAGTACAAGGTAAAATTATGTCAGAATAGAAGAACAAGTCTACTAAACCTAAATGAAGATAGGATCCAAATATCACCTGCTTTGGCTGGCCATTTTTACCACCAATAGTCGTAACAATTATGTGACCATTTTCTGTTCCATTACCATCGACAACAGCTGGTTCCATGTCCTATCACAAAATAATAATAATAGGAAACATGACCATCTGGCACAAGACTAAAATGAAATAAGAGCTCAATGAAATAGTGATCAAAAAGTAAAGACCGAATTATACCTTGTCATCCCTAATTTTCATGTCATTCATCTCATTTGGCAGCCTATCAAGACCAACGGTATTTCTACTAGATCCTCCAACACCAGATGAAGGAAGTACACCTACTAAAGCCATTCTGATCTTAACAAACAAACCAAAGCACGTTTCCTACCAGACTTACCACTAAAAGCCAAGAATACCAAGGAACAACCTGCAGTGAACAGCATGTTAGTTCGTGGAACCTTTGGAGTTATAAATGCTCAAATTAATTCAGCCTTCAGGTTAGTAATTGTCATGCTTAAGAGCAGTGAAAACTGTAACATGATTGTCATTATAACCGGAAAATACAAGCAAGACAAATATCAAAAGGCAAAGTATGGAATTAAGGTTGAGTGAGGATCATCAAGAGGAAGAGGTAAAAGATTGGTTCTGGTATTAGTGACTTTCTTAGAGAAAAGATAAAAGTGCCCAATCCTTTTCCTCAAATTGCAACAGGACACTGAAACGTGAATAGCTGCGGAGAAGTAAAGGCCTAACTCTTTGGCCAAACAAAAATAGGCAACAACAAAAGACAGGATGTGGTGTCATGGAAGCCCCAAAGGTTCAACAAATGAATGAAGCCAGGATCATATCCAGATAGATGATTTTTTTCCATCGATGTCTACAAGTCCATCATAAAAGTACAGATAGGTGAGGCATTCGAGTACGGTAATGTCTATTGATAGATTGATTCGCTAAATAAAAAAATATATATATTGACCCAGAGCTACTACATTTCCTGTGAAATTAATTCGCCACTGCCTTCATACAAGTTCAGTGAAGATAATTACTAGCCAATTCTAAACCAATAACACTTGGAAATAACTAAATTCCAACTGGGCGTCAAAAGTAAAGAAGGAAATAAACTAGGCAAAAATTTTTTTTTTTTCGTCAAGGATCAATTCAAGAACAAATCCCTGATGAAGTTATTTCAGCAGGTTGATGGTCGACTCATCTTGGACTAAAGAGCAGAAGACGGTGAATTTCAAGAAAGTTCGGGATAGATTGTAGAACTGCAACCTTGGACAGTTTGGTTCAAGATAGAAAAAATCAAAAAACTCCGTTTCACCCAAAAAATAAGAATTAAAAACATATAAATTCTCCAGCTTATTAAAATAACGAAAACAAAACCCGGTAATGAACTATTAAAGAAGACCCTAGCATAATGCGATCTGGGAAGCAACCAAAATCATTTCGTCGACCATAAGGGGAAAAACAGTTCATTTAAAAAGCGAAATGCAAGAAAATAACTAGTCAACAAACAAACATAAATTGATGAAATTTTTACTATGTATATTACATACTTTGCCCAATTTCCAGGATAAAAGAAAAAAGTAAAGGAAACAAACCCTAGAAAGAAAAACTAAAATAGAATGACAACAACCAGAACTGAAAATCTAACAAAATCACGAAATAAAACAGATTCAAAATCAGCAAGAAGTAAGAAGGTTTAAGAAAATGTACTGATCAGGACGAGAATTAGCCAAGTAAACAGCTCCGACTGAAAAACTAGATCCAGATAACTCCAATCGCAACATGAACCGGCCCCGATTTCCCAAAATCCTGATCGATCAATCACAAAAACTTTGGTTCTTGGACGAAATGTTCAACAATTTTTACAAGCCCAGTAAAATACAAGTTAAAGTTGGTCAACAATTCCTCCTCTTTTGATAGTATTGGTAATTGATAATAATCCAATCAACAAAAAGGGAAAACTCGAATTTAAAATTCCCACCTTCTTTCGAGTCATGAATCATTACAGGTCGTTAGTCTCGGCTTTTTGACCGTTCAACATCTGCTTTCTGTACTTTTACGACATTAATTTAGGCAGAATTGCAGTTGAGGTTCCAAATCTTTCAGATTATTATAGATTATACCCAAACCTTTCATTTTTGCAGTTGGAGTCTCAAACCTTTCATCTTTATTGCGAATGGAAGACATGTGAGCGTAATCCATCCATCAGATGACCAATAGTCAACGGTCTGACCAAAAGAGTTTTTTATTTTTATTTAATTGTTTATATGGGATAATTTGGTTAGATTGTTAACTTTTGGTCAATTGACTGTCAAATGGATGAATTTTATCCACATGTCCTCCAGCTGCCCTCGAGATGAAAGATTTGGGACTTCAACTATAAAAATGAAAGATTTGGATACAGTTTGTAATAATTTAAAAGAATTGGGACCCCAACTATAATTTTTACTAATAGCCCGTTTGGTACCGATTAAAATCCAATTAAAATTGAAAATATAGTTGTTATTAGTAGGGGTGGGCAAAAACCCGTCCAACCCGATCAACCCGCCCGACCCAACCCAACCCGACCAAGTTGGGTCGATTTTTTCCATTTTTTTCTTGGGTTGGGTTAGTTGACAAGGTTAAGTTGGTCGGGTTGGGTCGGGTTGTGGGTTAACTCATCCAACCCGACAAAAACCANAGAAAACATTTAATTTATTGCAAATTTAGTACTTTGGTGACTTTAATGTCTGTTGATAGGTCGTCCCAACTCCCAACCCGACCAACCCAACCCAACCCGACCGACATTTGGTTGGGTTGGGTTAGGTTGGATTTCAATCTTTACACGGGTTGAGTTGGGTTGAATTTATGCCAAACCGACCATGTTGGGTTGGGTATGGGTTGGGGGAAAAACCGACCCAACCCAACTCACGCCCACCCCTAGTTATTAGGTCCTACTCGTCTAATAAAAGTCAACAATAATGGCTAGTTTTTCAATTTTAATCCGATTTTATTCGAAAACTCAATTTGACTTTTGAAATAATTTATATTTGAGCTAATTCTTTAAATAGTCACTAAAGTTCAAGTGAAATTTCAAATTGGTCATTAATGTATTTGTGACCTATTTAATCAGTAAAACTAAATATTATTACATAATAGGCCACTTGTTTTGTAGCAACCACTCTAAATTCAAGATATTTTCCTTAAACGACTTCAATTCAATTAACTCTTTCGAATTTAGATATGTTTAGGTATGTCAATAAAACACGTCAGGTCGACTCATTGAATTGCTAATGACCAAGACGAGACGTGCTTGGGGTTTTGGGCCCATGACTCAGGCTTGACTCATTGCCAAAATGTGGGTGCGACCGTGCGACCTACTTGTGATGGGTCGAACAGGCCCAAGAGCATATATTCTTTTTAAATAAATAAATACGAATTTTACCAAAAATAAAAAATAAAAATCTTACTACAAAAATAAATAATTCAGTGAAAGCGGAGAGGGAAGTTAGGATAAATAAGTTATTTTTATGAAAAAATATAAATACAAAGTGATGGAGTTACAATAAAAAAAATTATTACGACAAGTAGTTAATACAACATGATTGACGTGTGGCGTCATGAAACGAGCGGCTCATTGAGCCTACGTGCCTAAGCATTTAGACTCGATTCGACATGCTAACCAAAATTTGAGCTCGACCAAGTCTAAGCTCACAGTTCGAGTTTGAGTTTCATGGGTTGGCCCACAAGCTTGGCGAGCCACCCCTAATTATAAGTTAAAGTCAATTAATTTGACATCCAAACATTTTGATCTACTTTTATATATTATTAAAATTTAATATTCACTATATGGGCAACCATCATAAGAATCATTCAACGCCTATATCGTAGGACTAGGAATATCTCCCCAACTTGACCATTGAATCAATCAAATTTGATATGAAATTTAATGAGACCAATATTATTAGTGATTTACAAATTTCAACAAATGGAACCAACTTATGTGACCATTTCTATTCTCAATCACACAATATTAAACTTATCACCAATGTGCACTAAATTGTTTCAATTTTTTTATTTTTCATGACCCAATCGAAGTTTTCTTTCTCTCACTAAATCAAATTCCGACTCTTACAAGTAAGTTTAACTGTTGAAGCCATCCAAGAATATGACCAAGTGGTTCGACACAATCTTCAAACCAACCCCAAACACGAAAGACTGTAACACTTTTTTTTTCTTAACATTTTAGAACCTAATGTGGAGAGAAAAATAACATTTGTTTACAACTACCTTTGCTCACTTATCAGGCTGAAATAAGTTCTTTCAGATTTGGTTTGAATGAAGTCTGAATCTCAAATCTTAAATTTACAAAACCTGAAATATGGCTATATAAACTCTATTTCCAATAAATCGAACCTTCCACGAACCCTTAAAAAGTAGCATTTCTAATTTTACAAAAAGAAGATATTACTATACAGTGAAAAATCACGATTGGCGTTGCTTTTTTACGAGAGACAACAAGGAAAGTTAACCGATAGTGACATGATTGATTGATCATCCATTCATTACTTGCTCGAAGTATTGTTTTAAGTGTACGCGAAATGGAATTCATTATTTGCTACTCTTTACTTGTCTAAGTATTATTTGCAAAGTGGTACCAAGATGGAAATCAAGTGTCGTGTTTATGGGAAGCCATCTGTTCATTTCAATATTTAGTTCCAACATCCATCGTATTTTCAATATCTGTTTGCTTAATTAATTAATTAATTAATCCATCAGACTATTGGTTTGGCAAACTGTGCCTTAAGCTGTGTGCGCAAATTATATGACGAGGAAGCCACAAACCTACAAAGTAGACACGTTTCAAATTAGGCAGTTTAGATAAGAAGAGAATATAGTATAGTTGTTGGTGAATTATTAGGTGAATCTTGTGTAAATAATAGTATATATGTATGGCATGTTAAAATGAATTAGATAATATTAAATAATAAGAAGATTTTTTTTATTTTTTTTTATATTATAAATTTGTTACTTTTCAATATTGCGTGTACGGCTACTTCGACACAATACCCACACCATGTGGGTCAATTCCTCGTGAAGTTTAGATGGGTGAAGCCGAAGGCGGCACTAGTCAAACTAGGGATGTTAAATGGAGCAAGTTAAGTCGCTTGGCTCGTCCCACGAGCTTGCCATTTGGTGGGGGCGAGCCAACATTTTTTTTTTTTTTTAAACTTTACTTTTAGTCTAAAATGCGAACTGCTTGCAAGTTCGAGGTGGGTTGGCACGCAAGCGAACGAGGTTCACCCAACTCACCAGCCAATTCATGTGACATGTTTGTTGCTCGACTCACTATTGGGGTGGGGTGAGCTGAGCCGACGAGTAACTCGTCCCACTTAACACTTCTAGGTCAAACGTGTTAGTACAACTATACAAGTCTAAAAACTAATATTATATTATTGTTACACCATCACGCGCAGAGCTATGTTAGATTCACACTTCATCGAAGATCCATAACACCGACTCAACCCAAAGTTTCAAGGGCATATCACTTCACCTCGAAAATGAGAACAACTGTGCTCTTGTTTAAATCAGAAGGGATCGCCAAATAAGATCAATGGCTCGCATAGCCTCGATAGATTCCACCTCACGTTTTTAATAGGACGAATTTAATCGTATTCGTGACTCTATGAGTAATGGTGGAACTCAAACAAACACAAGCGCCAAGAACTCTCCACTATAATTCAAACAATGCTGAATGCACCCAGCAAGTGCACAAGGAATTAGCGTGCATGTTGATATTTTCCTTCAACAATTATTATCCATCAAATGCACAGTGGTCCATCTTCAAAGAATGGCTTGCAATTTGTGTATTTTGATATTTTCTAAAGGGTTTTGAGGTTTGTCGCTATCAGCCTCAGTGTCGTAACTTATTGTATAAATCAATGAAAAGATTCACTGAAAAAAGGCAAATTCATTGTTCTATCAAGAGCCTGTTTGGTAGAGATTAAAATTCAATTAAAATTGAAAATATAACCGTTATTGAGTCTCACCCGTCTAATAAAAGTCAACAATAATGACTAATTTTTCAATTTTAATTCGATTTTAATCTCAACCAAACAGACTCCAAGTATAGATACAATATATTTACCCTATTAAGTTAATTTCACCAATAGTTATTGAAGTCCGCCGATTTTCAAGTTAGTCATTAAAAGTTTTTCCCGACTCATTTAATGTTTCATTACCATTTGAAAAAAAGTTATAAATAGTCAAATTTCGTTTTAAACTATATATTTTAATAAACGTTAAGTACTACTTATGCATTACTACTCATTTCTATTTATATATAAATTAAATCATTTATGAATTCTTTCCAAATAGAGGATTAATTGAAAAAGTATGTACATTTGACATGATTGAAAGATCTCATCGTGATCCATAAATGGGTCCATTTAGCTTTGGTCAGCCTTAGGTGATTATCAATCAAAATTGAAATATATTTCATGATTCTAAGGCTCATGCTTTGTGTTGTTTCTGACTCCACCAGTATTAGAGTGTGTTTGATGCACATTAAAATGAGAAAATGCATTTTTTTGAAGTGATGTGATGAGAAATATGTGGTTGAAAAAAAAAAGTTATTGATGTGATGAAAAATATTATTTTATTGAAGAATGTGTGGTTGAAAATGAAAAGAGAATATAGTATAGTTGTTGGCGAATTATTAGGTGAATCTTGTGTAAATAATAGTATATATGTATGGCATGTTAAAATGAATTAGATAATATTAAATAATAAGAAGATTTTTTTTATTTTTTTTATATTATAAATTTGTTACTTTTCAATATTGCGTGTACGGCTACTTCGACACAATACCCACGCCGTGTGGGTCAATTCCTCGTAAAGTTTAGATGGGTTAAGTCGAAGGCGGCACTAGTCAAACTAGAGATGTTAAATGGAGCAAGTCAAGTCGCTTGGCTCGTCCCACGAGCTTGCCATTTGGTGGGGGCGAGCCAACATTTTTTTTTTTTTAAAACTTTTACTTTTAGTCTAAAATGCGAACTGCTTGCAAGCTCGAGGTGGGTTGGCACGCAAGCGAACGAGGTTCACCCAACTCACGAGCCAATTCATGTGACATGTTTGTTGCTCGATTCACTATTGGGGTGGGGGAGCTGAGCCGACGAGTAACTCGTCCCACTTAACACTTCTAGGTCAAATGTGTTAGCACAACTATACAAGTCTAAAAACTAATAATAAATATTAAATACAAAATTGATATATTATTGTTACACCGTCACGCAGAGCTATGTTAGATTCACACTTCATTGAAGATCCATAACACCAACTCAACCCAAAGTTTCAAGGGCATATCACTTCACCTCGAAAATGAGAACAACAGTGCTCTTGTTTAAATCAGGAGGGATCGCCAAATAAGATCAATGGCTCGCATAGCCTCGATAGATTCCACCTCACGTTTTTAGGGTTAATTTCATAAATGGTCACTGAAGTTATCTGGAAATTTCAAAACGGTCACTGAAGTTTCAAAGTTTCAGAAATGGTCACTGAAGTTTGAAATTTCTTTCACAAACGGTCAATGAATTTTCAGATTTTTTGGCTAAGTTTGAGGCAATTTTTCGGCAATTTCCGACCACCAAAACCGTCGATTTTGGATACCGTTGGAAAGCCCACAATGTCCTCTTCAAATACCACCAAAAATCTCCCCAAAACTCCAAGTGATTCGGCTGGAATAAACCCACGAAGTCGGCAACCGAAAATTGTGAAAATCTGTCCAGATTTTCAGATTTTTT
>CAIGRF010407459.1:11028-26323 GCA_903798235.1 Fraxinus ornus
AAAAAAAAAAAAAAAAAAAAAACGTACGGACAATGTCAAATTTAAAACTTCTCCTTTTTTTTTCTTCGTTTCTTGCTACTTCGGAGGGTTGATAAATACTCATTGTTTCTTACTTTTATAAGCAACATGTCTTGGTGTCATGATGTTAAAATATAGGACATAGATGATGCATAACCAACAACAACGAGCTAATGATCAGCAAGAGGAAAGCCATCAGATGAAGCATGATAATGGAGGGTAGAAATGTCACTGCAAATTAAGCAAATTGGGGACCATTTTCTCTTTGTTAGAATCTGCTATATAGCATTTTTCTTTCAGCCAAATAGTTCAATGTGTAATAGACATAGTGTTCTAGAATCTTCTTATTCATTGTATATATACGTGTGATGCTAAACAATTGTAATCATAAAAAAAATCTCAATGAAATAATTCTTCAAACATTCATCTGGTTTTCTACTGCTTCCTCCTTTGCAAAGGTTGCATCTCATCCCTTTATGTTCTTACATAGTATTAGAGCCATAGCTATGGCCAACAATCAAAGCACTACTATGGATACAAAAAAACCGAATGCAAGCACTAAGCAAAATATTGACACCAACCCAATGCCAAACATTCATCATACTTCAAATTCTAATGATCCTATTCATCCCTGCAGTCCTTACTATATTATATTAGGGGAAACGACAATTCAGGTGCAATATTAGTCACTCATGTACTTGATAATATCAACTATTATGCTTGGGCAATGTCCATAAAAAGAGCACTTCGAATTAAAAACAAACTCGGCTCATCAATGGAATCCTTTGTGAGCCTGTAGATTCCAACAATTTTCTAATGGAACACTGGCTACATTGCAATGATATAGTAATTGCTTGGCTACAAAACACCATGTCCATTGATATTAAGTCTGGCACACTTTATGCTGACACAACTTGTGCGCTCTGGTTGGACCTAGAACATCACGAATTTATGAAGTAAAATAGTCCATTGCTACCTTAATGCAGAATGAAGATATTGTAAGTGTATACTTCTTAAAATATAAGACACTCCTTGATGAATTGATTAACTATGAGTCCATTCCCAACTGTACTTGTGGAGGTTTCAAATCTGTCATTGAGAACCAATAAAAATACTGGGTAATGAGGTTTTTGATGGGGCTGAATAACTTATATATTCTATAATTCAGCAAGAGGAAAAAAGGAGACAAATCTCAACAGATACTTCTATACCTGACTTACTTGCAACCAGAGGAAACTACTATAATACAACAAGGCAGAATGGAATGGGACAGAGAAAATACAATTGTACTTTCTGTAAGGTACCTTGACATTCACTAGAAAGATGTACTAAGGCAATCCTAATAAATTAATTTGTAGCCACTGGCATATGACATGACACTTTGTGGATAAATGCTATAAGATTCATGGATATCCTCCTGGACACAAGTTATATGGAAAGGGAAATGCCTATGCTGCTTGGTTTATTTGCACGGACAAGGAGATGTTGACAACGACAATTAGTTGACATTCACTCAGGAGCAACATGCATAACTTCGGGCTATATTGCAGTCACAAAACAGCAAATGCCTCACTCATACAACCCTTGCATACACACAAGTTTCCAAACCCTCTGGTATCTCATCTTGCTTATCTATATATGTCACCAAACCTAGTAAGGACCCTAACACACCATGTTTAATAGACACATGACTATACGGTCTGTTGCACTTCATTTTATAGTACCATTCAAGCCAAAGTATCTTATTTAGTTTCCTTTCCAAATAGTGATCTAGTTAATGTCACACATAGAGGAACCGTACAAATCAAAGAGAAGCTAATTCTGAATAATGTACTCTGCGTTCCATCCTTTGCATTCAATTTGATATATGTTAGAAAGTTGACACAAACCTCTAAATGCAGTCTAATATTCATCCCTGAAAAATGTTTTGTACTTGACCTTTTAACTTGGAAAACGACTGGATTGGGTGAAATGAGGCAATGATTATATCATTTGCTACAATCTCAAGACTCTCATTTAGCCTTAACGGAAGCTTTTCTCTTATTCCCAACAGAACTTCTATGTCAGCAGCCATCTTTAGCAACAATAAGGAATTTGATCTCTGGCACTATATGCTAGGACATCCATCTCACTATAGATTAGATTTGTTGAATATCAATTACATTCCTAAGCTTGCCAATGAACATTGTCATGTCTACCCTATGGCTAAAATACACAAATTACCATTCTTTGTCTGTTATCACAAATCTAAGAAAGTCTTTGATCTCATACATTGTGACCTATGGGGACCTTGCACTGAGACTAGTTATGATGGATCCAAATATTTCCTATCCATAGTGGATGATTTTAGTAGGTGCACATAAGTCTATATGTTAAAAGCTAAATCAGATGCTATTGTAGCTTTGCAAGATTTTTGTTCCTTAATAAACACTCAATTTCAGTCACAAGTAAAGGTAATTAGAACAGACAATGGGGGAAATTTGAAATGAAAGAATACTACCATAAAAGGGGAATCATACACCAGAAAACATGTGTTGAAACACCACATCAAAATGCAATAGTAGAAAGAAAATAGCAGCATATTCTTAATGTTGTAAGAACCCTAAAAATCCAAAGTGCTATCCCCGTGAGGTACTGGAATGACTGCATTCTTACTGCACTATATTTGACAAATAGAACACCCTTACCTTCGCTTGAAAATAAAACTCCTTTTGAAATCTTATTCAAACACAAGCCAAACTACTCACATCTTAAAGTTTTTGGTTGCCTTGCCTTTGCTTCAACCTTGGCTAACCATAGAACTAAGTTTGAGCCAAGAGCCAATAGATGCATATTTTTAGGTTCTTGAATTCAAAGGGGGGTTTTTGTCTCAAGAAATGTAGTGTTTCATGAAGACTAATTTCCTTACAAAAACGACAGTACATCTGAAATGCTAACACAAAATCATCGCAACCTATCCTCACTAACATTGACATAGAATACCATATCATATTATCCCTTACAAACACTACTGATAAAGTAATAACAGATATAACTGAAATTGATCGTGAAAACTCTTCCTTACTTCATGAGCTAGACATTTATCCTATAGGGTCATCCCTCTCACCAAACTTTCAAGAACTAGAACAAGAAATGTCTGACAATATCATGAACCATCAACCACATGTAGATCCTCAAGAACTAAGAAAACTCCCACTTACGAGAGGATTGCATCTGTCAGCAAGCCTCATTTCATCCATCACAGAAGTTGGACAAGAACAAAGTTCTTCATATTCTAGGTAATCGTTTTCGCATCAATGCTACCATATCAAACCATAGACTGTCAAATAATCACAAAGCATTCATAATTTCCATAACCACACATATTGAGCCTAACATGTATCAAGAAGTACTAGCCTCACCTGGCTGGTACAAAGCCATGAATGCTGAAATTGCTGCTCTTGAGATGAATAACACTTGGACTGTGACAGATCTCCCCCTAATAAAAAATCAATTTGGTGTCAATAGGTGTATAAGGTAAAGTATAAGGCTGATGGTAGTGTTGAGAGGTACAAAGCTAGGCTTGTGGCAAAATGATATACACAGCAGGAGGGATTGGACTACCATGAGAGATTTTCACCTGTAGCAAAACTGTAAGGACTTTACTTGCTGTTGCAGCAGTAAAGAGATGGCATTTACATAAATTTGATGTAAATAATACATTTCTACATTGGGATTTGGATGAAGAAGTGTACATGGAGATGCCTCCTGTCTATCCTAATGCAGTGCATTCAAAAGTATGCAGGTTGTTGAAGAGCTTGTATGTGCTCAAACAAGCATCCCCTCAATGGTACTCCAAACTTTCAACCTTCATTGTTGAACAAGGATTCACTCAATCGAATGCTGACTATAACTTGTTTACAAGGTCTACTGAGAGTTATTTCACTGTTATTCTCATATATGTAGATGACATAATTGTGGCCAGCATTGTATGGACAACATTGACTCTCTCAAAGCCTTACTTAATAGGAGATTCAAGACCAAAGATTTTGACACACTTAAATAATTTTTGGGAATAGAGGTAGCAAGGTCTGATAAAGGTATTCATATGTGCCAATGAAAGTATGCTTTGGACATACTATCAAACTCATGAACGATAGGGTTTGTGCCGGCAAGGATACCTTTAGATCAGAATAGACGGGTGGAGAGCCTCTTCCCGATCCTAGTATGTATAGAAGACTTGTTGGGAGATTATTGTACTTAACCATCACCAGACCAGACCTTTCATACTTAGCACAATTATTAAATCAATTCATGAGTTCTCCTCCCACTTTCTATTTGAATGCTGCTAATAAAGTGTTGAGTTCATAAAAGGAGCCCCAGGACACGGATTGTTGTTCCTTGTTAATTCAAATTTGAAGCTTAATGCTTATAGCGATTAAGACCGGGAAGCTTGCCCAGATTAATGAAGGAAGGTCACAGGATATTGTGTCGCTTGAAAGATCCTTGATATCTTGGGAATCAAAGAAGTAAAGCACAGGATTTAAGTCTTCAACATAAGTAGAATATAGGGCCATGGCAAATGTATGTTGTGAGCTCACTTGGCTTAGATACTTGTTTCAAGACTTGAGAATCAATCATCCACAGGCTGCTATCTTGTTAAGTAACAACAAATCTGTGTAGCCAACCTAGTTTTTCATGAAAGGACTAAACACATTGAGATGGATTGTCACTTTACATGTGACAAAATCCATGAAGGAAGCATAATTGCTAAACACCTTAGTAGCAATTCTCAGATTGCTGACATTTTTGACAAAGTCATTAAACTCCACTCAGTTTTACCAACACATGGATAAGATGGGAGTTGTTGACATCAACTATCAATCTTGCAGGGGATGTTAAAATATAGGACACAGAGGAAAGCCATCAGATGAAACATGATAATGGAGGGTAGAAACGTCACTGCAAAGGAAGCAAATTGTAGACTATCTTGTCTTTCTGTTAGATTTATGTTGTATAGCAATTTTTGAGCCAATCAGTTCAATTTGTGTAATAGTCATAGTGTTCTAGATTCTTCTTATACACCGTGTATATACGTGTGAGGCTGAACAGTTGTAATCATAAAAAAATAAAAAAATAAAATCTCAATGAAATAATTCTTCAAGCATTATGCTTCCTCCTTNTTTTTTACACTTTTTTTGCCCTCGCAAAAGCCCCATTTTCTTAGAGTGAGTACAGGAAAAATGAAAGAAGAGGAAGATTAGAATTAATATTATAGTTTAGCTGGATACAAGGAAGATTAGAATTAATATAACAGTTTTGCTGGATTTATATCCAATTTCATACGTTCGCAGTTAGATTTTCAACACCCTCGACACTATAAATTAATAACTACACTCTTATGATTTGTACAAGTTAAACTATAGAATATAGAGAGTATTAAAGAATAAAAGTAACTTGAAATTTTATTCATTATAATATTAAATCTAGTCCAATAACTCAAACCGAACATGCCTACTTACGACATCGCCATCACCAACTTAATTTTCATAGAGCAAGGTTATTTTTCATTTCAAACATTTCAGCAGTTGAAATTTTTCTTGGCTAATGGATTTTGCAGACCAGTCAACGCCCACCCTCCTCAACCATTGCACTTCCCTAAAACAAATTCCACCTCCACCTCAAGCCTTTCCATTTTTTGTTCATTGTGGAAATGGGAGTTGAAAGAGTTATATTGTGGTGGGACATTTTCTTTTTTCTTTGAAATTTGAAATTGTTACGTGTTTTGAAGGGTGTTTTACTGTTTTATGATAAGAAGTATAACGTGTCAGATACATGGACGATACGACGTGATTTTTTTATTTTTTTCAATTAATGTTTTGACAAAAACTTCATGAAGGTCCTTTCACGACACTCTATTTTACAAGGCTAAATAAGGACAAGTCCGGACTAAATTAGCTCAATCAACCTTTACACCTCTAAGTAGTTTAATCATTATAATTTAAAGGTCTAAGTTAATTTTAATATTAATCAAACATTTCGAAGCATTAACAACTACTACCCACTTATCCATCGATCATTCATTTCAATCACATTAAACAAGCACTAAATTAAAAGTGTGTTTGAGCCACATTATTTTGGAAAAATGTATTCTGAAATAGTAGATTGTTGGAGAATGTGTTGGTTGAAAAAGAAGAAAAAGTTATTGATGCGATGAAAAATATTATTTTATTAAAAAACATATGATTGAAAATGAGTAGAAGAATGAAAATGAAAATTTTAATTTTTACCAAACAGTGGCTAGATTGAAATAAACATGACAATCAACAAAGATTTTGAATTCTTTTCTTTGTTGAATATACTCCAAAAACCGTACAAAATACGCCATCAGCATCAAGTCTATGAGAAATTGCACCAACAAAAACAGAGAGAGAAAATTTTGCTTTTGCGAATGTCTGATTTTGAATGCGTCATACATTACATTAACCACACCAATAAAACTATGAATATTCAATGGGTTGAAAATCTACTTATTATATAACCTTCAAATAAATATATTTTTTATTAATAATAAATAAAATTTTCGTAAGCACGATTTGAAATTGTGCGATCAATCTGTTAAGAGTCGATCTCATCAAGTACATGTATTTCTACCATTAAACAGTCGATCTCGTCCTTTATGTGTATTTTATTAATAAATTTTTAATGGTTGGACTTTGGAGTTGATTCTATGGCACTGTAGAAAAACCCAAATCTATTAAAATTAGTTTTTTTTTTTTTTTTAATTTTAATAAAAGTTGATGAAATATTGATTGAAAAATTGTGAATCCTATAAAATATATTGTTACAATTAATTGTTAATTTTGAATTATATTAAAACTTACAGCCATGCTATACTTACCGAAAATGGTTGATGGACACTTTGACTGAACACTCACAATAGGAGGAGTGCTCACATTTTTTTGGAATTTTTTATTCATGCTGGGACCTCACACATGTAAGAGGTTGTCAAACTCATTGTCATCCATTTTCGGTACAAATGAAAAATCTCTAAAACCTAAATTTTAATCCGTATCGAACATGAATGCAATTGAAACTGTCACATATCTCACCTGACATTTTCCCCGATTGATGGGAGTTCACAATAGAAACGTAAGCAAAATAGGTCTTAACAAAAGTGTAAAAAGAAGGAAAAACGCAATCGAATAACTTAATATTAATTCAATACATTAATCCTAAGCTGGTCAATCATATTCACGTGGTCAAATCATTAATCACCTAATTAATTAGCAAATTGATAAATCTACGGCCAGGAATTTTTGTACAAAAATTAGTAATACAAGTGTATGGATATGACTAGGGAAGTGATTAACGGTATATTATCAAAACATTTTTTTTTTTTGAGAAGAGCTGGGGTACCAGGCCGGTACCCGGCTCTCTCACATACATGGGGGGGGGGGGTTTGGAGTTTTTTTAATGAGGTGGAATAGCAAGATTTTGAAAAAAAAAATCATCGGAAAATACCAATATATTAATAATTGGTCGAATAAAATGATGTATTCCTAACAAAATTAATAGAGAAATCTGAAATTTTTGAATATGCAATCCAAATGCCTAAATGCATCTACTTATGTGAAAAGGAAATGAGAAAAATAAAGTCATAATATATAATGCACGATTCCTAACATAAATTTCCCAAATACTTGTATAAATAAATAAATTATCATGTGGTTGATACAATCACAAGTCTATATCTTATTATCATTTTAATACTTAAAATTTGATGTACGTATAAAAAATGTGATTATATCTAACTCATCGGCATGACTATTAATGATATTCCCAAAGGAATTAATATGCATGAAGCATTGAAGCATATAATTGAAGTGATATTATAGTGAGAGAAAGTAATTACGTATTGTACTTTTTTTCTTTGACTGATGTTCCATTGAATTTTTCTTACAAAGTTTTCAATGAGCTAACTTTTATAGTGTGTTCAAAGATATAATGAACTTTTTTCCATGATTATGGTTTTTCCATAAAAATATTTCTTTACAAGTGTTTAATGCATATTCTTTGTACAACGAATATTCATAACCTATAAAACATTCGTCTTCAATATACAAGACTTTGTGTAGAATTTGTTTTTCAATGGACCATCATGTTGACTAAAGTCAAATAAAGATTAATAAATCTCTTGTATGAAAATTATACTAATTGGGGATGTAACAAGACAAAATGAAACATACTTTACCCTAATTATAATATTGAAGATATTGAAGTATAAAGATTTTGTTACTCTAAATTATTTTTACTCTTTTTTCCTTATTTGGTATTTTTGTCCTATCGAGTTTTTTGTCAAATAAGATTTTTTTATAAGGCAGTTATTATGTAAATAGTCATGCAAATGGAAATAATATTGTAAAATATATATTAAATAGTGAATGACCATTGTATCCCGTTGCCCTAAACCCAAAAAAAAAACATTTATTTTCTTGGGTAATTTGTCACTTTCCAAAAACAAGGCCAGCACCTCGTGAAATGTTCCTGTTTGGTGGGGTTCAAAATTAAATTTTTAATAAATATTGATAAAAGTTGATGGAATATATATTAAAAAAAATCGTGAATTCTATAAAATATATTATTTAAATTAATTATTAAATTTGATACAAGAACTCTACCGTACGATATTTATAATTGAGAAGAGCTGGGGTACCCGGCCCATTTTACCAGGCCGGTATCCGACTCTCTCACATACATGGGGGGTGGGTTTTTTTTGGGATTTTTTTAATGAGGTGGGTCCGCATCGAACCCACCTCATTGTGAGAGGTGGGCTGTGCCAGGCCTTTTACAGGCCTGGCACAGCAGAAAAATCCTTTTATTTTTTTTGATAACATTGAATGTTCGGATCAGATTGCGCGCATTTCAACTAATCTCACGAGACCCTGAAGTTTACGGCTGGATACTCACCTCAATAACCCTAAGGGGGACTCGAATTAGTGATAATTGGGGAGCAAACTCAAGATCTGACCAATTGAGCAACCCCTCATGATTTATTATCTTAACATTAGAAAATAATATAAAATTCAAAGGGGCCAGCTTACTAATCAATTTTGACTCCCTCAACTTGGTGCCTTGAATTGGATGATCCACATCTCAGGTCCGGGGCCAAAAACTGTTTGTTTTTGAATAATTTGAGCAAGTCAACAAATTCCATTCCCTTTACGCGTTCATGTTCATACAGTCAAAGTCAAGAATCCGCTTCTCCCTTATAACCTTCTTTCCTTGATGTACCCCTACTAATTTATATATGCGCATAACCATTCTGTTCATAAATTAACTACTATTCTTTCTTCTTCTCTCTAGAGTTTACGACTATTAAGTCTGTATTATTTGGAAAAATATAATACTAGATAAATCTGGAAGCAAGTTTCTTGGCTTTTATTCGATTAAATATAAATTCGAAATATTCTGTTCATTTTTTCAAGATCGGAGACTGATTTTTTTGGCGGTTTAGATACAGAGAAACATAGGAAATGGCCGGAGCAAGCGGAGGAAGATCGTTGGAGGAAACACCGACTTGGGCTGTAGCCGTAGTCTGTTTTGTTCTGGTTGCAATTTCTATTGTCATCGAACATATAATTCATCTTATTGGAAAGGTATGCATGCACTGCTTAACTTTATCAGCTTGAAAGTATAAGCTTTTTATTTTAAGCTATTAAGATGATAATTTTTTTTTAAAAAATTCTTGCAGTGGTTGAAGAAGAAACATAAAAGGGCTCTATATGAATCACTTGAAAAGATCAAATCTGGTACATGAATAAACTTTTGGGCAAACTTTTTTTTTTTTTTATAATTGAAAAATAGATGATAATATATATATTTATTTTTTTGTTTGGTGGATTTAGAGTTGATGCTGCTGGGATTTATATCCTTGCTGCTAACAGTAGGACAAGGTCCAATTGCTGATATATGTATATCAAAGAAAGCAGGCGACACGTGGCACCCATGCAACAAAAAACAAGAGGCTGATAGATATGAAAACACTGATGATATTGAAGATGAATCTCGCCGGAAACTTCTGATGATTGGCGGCGGCAGCGTTAGACGGGTGCTGGCGGGTGGCGGAACTGACAAATGTGCAGAGAAGGCACGCCTTTGTTTACTTTGAGAATTCGATATTTTCCCACTTTGAATAATACTAATAAACACTTGAAAAATTGATAAGAATATACGTATGAACTGACATGAAAAAATTGACTATAATTTTGCAGGGAAAAGTTTCGTTTATGTCAACGGACGGCATTCATCAGCTACATATTTTCATCTTTGTTTTGGCTGTTTTTCATGTCCTTTATTGTATACTCACTATGGCTTTGGGAAGACTCAAGGTATCAACATTTTAATCCTCTCTCTCTCTCTCTCTCTCTCTCTCTCTCTCTCTCTCTCTCTCTCACACACACACACACACACACTCAGACGCACAAAATATGCATACACACACATACAAGTATACAAGTTTACACTAATTCTTGATGACTTGTCGATTTCAGATGAGAAAATGGAAAGCATGGGAAAAGGAAACGAGAACCGTTGAGTACCAGTTTTCACACGGTAACCTAACTAAAACTCGAGTAATCTTCCACACAAGGCATTGCATTTATTAATTGTCTGCGCATTGAAATGAGAATGTTTCTAATCAAAACGTCGCGATTACGCTTCACAGATCCCGAGAGATTCAGGTTCGCTAGAGAAACATCATTTGGAAGAAGGCATATGAGCTTCTGGAGCAGAACCCCAGTTCTACTTTGGATTGTAAGTACTTTCTTGATTACAAATTTACTGTACATTGAACTAACTACCATTCGTGTTTGGATTAATAAAGTTATCATACTGTGAGATTGTCTCTATCAATTAGCCTTCTGTATATTTGGAATTTGTCTTGTCATTCAATATTAACCTCACATCCAAAGTTTTATTCCCTATATGGAGATAAGATAGGATTAAGGGCCTGTTCATAGAGTTTGGCAGTGAATTTAATCTGTCATCTGTGGACTCTATTTAGTTACTTTAGGTAATAAACTGATTGAGAATTTGAGATTCATTCCAAATCCTGACTCAATAAATAGTTTTAACACACGCAGTGCTTTAATTCACAAAATTGCTGTTTTTGGTAATAAAAAAAAAAAAAATCAAGGCACGGAATGAACATGTAGGAATAGTTTTTTAATCAGTGATTATATTGACGACACTATTTAATCTGAGTAAAAGTCCTCAATTAGCGCAGCTAGTCTTCGATGATGGTTTGTCCAAGTATTATGATAACGTGTTTTGAAAACACCTTCAACGTTCAGTAGAATGTAGACTTCATAACTTAAATGCTGCTGTGACGTTCCATTTGTCCTTTACTCTTTGCAGGTTTGCTTCTTCAGGCAATTTGTTAGATCTGTTCCAAAAGTTGATTATTTGACACTACGACATGGATTTATCATGGTAAGAATTTTTTTTATTTCTTTGCGTCTAACAAAAGTAAATTTACTAGTATGTATAAATAAATTTAGACATGTAAAATGAATCGAACATGCCGTTCATGTAATATCTCCATCGTTTCAGGCTCACTTGGCGCCTCAAAGTCACAACAAATTTGATTTTCAAAAGTATATAAATAGATCGTTGGAAGAGGACTTCAAAGTTGTAGTCGGAATTAGGTTGGTAATCATTTTCGCGTTCGCTTTTTCTACGTTTCTCTATTCTAGTTATCTGAGATAAATAAATACCCATGTTCTTCCTGTTTTTTCCAGTCCTCCAATCTGGTTCTTGGCTGTGATCTTCTTGCTCTTCAATACACACGGTGAGTGTGTAAATTATTTATTTATATCGACCATTAACGTATCTTATAGATATACGACTAGCTAGCTGCATTTCACAAAGCATTGACAATAAACAAGATTTTAAATATTATTTCTTGGTTTAATTATTTATCTGAACTTTTCTCTATGGACAGGCTGGTATTCCTATCTATGGCTACCCTTCATCCCATTGATTGTGAGTAATCAATTTCCATATACACGTCCTTAAGTTGACTTTTTATACATTTTCTTTAGTCAATTGATCTGAAAATAACTTGAATGAAACGGCAGACAATCTTGCTGGTAGGGACCAAACTACATGTGATAATAACAAAAATGGGGCTGAGAATTCAAGAGAGAGGTGAAGTTGTTAAAGGCGTGCCTGTGGTTCAACTCGGGGACGATCTCTTCTGGTTCAATCGTCCACGACTCATTCTCTTTCTCATTAATTTCGTTTTATTTCAAGTACGTTTTTTCCTTTTCTCACCGACTTTATCTTTCTTTATTTTTTTTCCATAAAGTTGACTTACTATTTAATTAACTCTTATTTCTTAAACTTATAAATACCGTCGTGCGGATAGACTAATAGCATGTTTGACTAAGCTTATAAGTAATTTAAGTAAGTTTTTATATGTTACTTTTTTTTTTCCTTTTCTAGAAGCTACTTTAAAAATAGGTAAATTACTTTATAACCAACTTTGGCAAAGGAAAAAAGAAACAATTAATCTTAAAACTTACTTATTTACTTATAAGTAAAACTCAATAATCTTAATCTTTTCTTTCACCGTTTTAGAATGCATTTCAATTGGCATTCTTTGCCTGGACTTGGTATGAATTCGGATTCAGGTCTTGTTTCCATGAACATCTGGAGGATGTCATCATCAGAATTACAATGGGGTGAGAGCCTCATTTATATTACTCGATTAAATTATATTTAATTTAATTTTTCTATTAATATTACTCACTTGCAGTTTAATAATTATTTCATAATTAATTTCTTCAACAGGGTTCTCATACAGATTCTGTGCAGCTACGTAACTCTCCCTCTGTACGCCCTTGTTACTCAGGTAATTAGTTATCTAAATTTAATATTTCTTCAAAAGAGAATTTATTATTTGATGAATTAAAATCAGAATGCTGCTTCACATTTTCTATATACTATCTATGTCAATGTCTCAGATTGATTAATTAAGTTTTCACACTTGAATTTCCATTCAATGAACAGAATTTCTTAAGAGTACAATATTGCATTTTCACACGTAGGTTTGACAAAAACCATAGTAGAATACTTGATAGAAATTTAGGAACTATCTATATATCTGTATGTATAGGCATGTGTATATGTAATTATGTATGTCTAGCCCCTATTTGGTATTGATTAAAATCTTTATTCAAAGTCAATACTTAATTTTAACCACACATTTTATGAGATCCATTATTTTTCGATCACATGTTTCATCAAATTTTATTAAAATCTATTACAAAATTTGATTTTAATCTACATCAAATAGGTTGTGATGGAGAAAGACGTTTTCTGAAAAAAATAAAAATAAAATTCTAACAATGTTTATTTCTTAATGAAACAAATCGCATGTGTTTGGATTTCTAATAAGTTACTTATAAACTTTTTTGTAATGCAAAAATAGCGAGTGACACAAAATATATGGATAACAAATGTGCGATTAGAATTAAAGTTTGATTTGATTTTTCACAATATATATTTATGGACCAAATTCAACTAATAACTTAACCTTCTACTCCACCAACTCCACTCCCTAAAAATCAGGCCAAATTAACATGAATTATGTTTGCATACATGTTTTACTGTTCTTCTCTCCCTTTTCTATTTCTTCTCTTATCTCAGTTTTGATTAGAAAGACAAAATTATGTATTTTTTTTTTTTTTTAAGAAAAACGAACATAGGATGGGGTCTCCTTTGACCTAGAATTCACTTCGATTATATGATATTTTAGTAGTTAATTTATTTATTTTTCAATATTTTCATGATTCTTTAAATAATAACTCCTGTAAGCATGGTTGAACAGATGGGATCAACGATGAAACCAACCATATTCAACGAAAGAGTGGCCACAGCCCTAAAAAACTGGCACCACACAGCAAAAAAACACATCAAGGAAAGCAAACATTCGAGCATGGCTACACCAATGTCAAGCAGGCCCGCCACACCCTCCCGTGGCACGTCCCCTATCCATCTCTTGCGATACTACAGGGGCGAAATCGACAGTCTCCAAACATCTCCAAGAAAATCAAACTTTGACATGGATAATTGGGACAACGACGGTTCGCCATCGCCCTCTCCTACGCACTTCCACCAAGGCGATGGATCGTCGACTTCCCACCACCAGTTTGAGCTAGGTTATATTCAACATGAGGCTGACTTCCGCCACGAGACGAGCTTGTCTAGGGTGGCTCCACTGCCACAGCCACCTGAGGAGCAGCATGAGATCAGTATTGTCATGCCTAATAAGGATTTTTCGTTTGATAAAAGGACAAGCGCATAAATTTTGCAAAGGAGACGAGGAAAATCTTTCTTGTAAATTATATCCAAGGTGCCAATTGTAATTAAAAAATGATAGCAAAAGTTGACAAAATGGAAGTAAAAGAATTTTTCTTAGGCTTAGGCCTAGAGAAAATCTGAAGGCAAATTGAGATATATACAAGAAACCGTTTGTTGATCTTTTTATTTATCATTCATAGAGTTACTTTTGCTTATATTACTGTAAATGAGGGATTAACGCTTGTACATCTTGATGATGAGAATCTTGAGTGAACTGGTTAGTGATATTCATGAATGAATAATTCTACATGTACATCAGAGTTTAAACCACTGTGTACATAATGCCCAAATGGCATATCATTATTGGCCGGTGACAAATGATAATATGCCACTTGGGCATTATGTACACCAAGGTTAAAACCCTGATGTACATGTATTAAAACCCTAAATGAATAATCGACCTTATTCTAGAACCAAACTTCAGCACACAAAGTGCTACAGTAAATCGAACCAACAGCATAAACTGTTGTTTCTGAATTATCTCCTTCAAAACAATCTGACAGAATTACCTTAATGAAATATGCACAGCGTAACGGTATGATCAACAGAATCAGAAAATTAATTCGAGCCCATTGACTTCACGATATTTCCTTAAAACGAATTTGCTGTCTTCAAAAGGTACTAAAGGCGACCAGCAATCATTTTTCAGGATAGAACGAATTTCGTCTCCTATGGAAAAAGCACAGCAATCTGCAGGAATTCCAACGAATTCAATGAAGTGTATTCACTTCGAAAACAATATCAGAACGAGAGAGAGAGGGAGAATGAAATTCAATGCAGAGAATATTTGCAATAAAAATGGTGTAAATATTTTGGTTACGGGGCTGGCAATTTATAGAATTGTTCGTGGCCATTCGAACATCCTTCAAGC
>CAIGRF010407486.1:9039-36466 GCA_903798235.1 Fraxinus ornus
AATGATATCTTACAACCTACAAGAGGTACAAGAAATGATCAAAATGAAATAACGAAGCCCGAGAATGATGATTTTGTATCGGACGATACAGATGACGAATTAGATGAAGAAGAGGATATTGAATTGGAGTCCGATAAAGAGTTAGATTAGATAAGATTTAAGCAACAAGTTATCTACATTATGTAATTATAATTTTGAAACTTATCTTTATGTAGGAATTATTAAGTAAGTACAATATTTTATAATTTTAGATGTTTGGTATGTATTATTTGAATTGTTGAATTTTTTTACAATGGTTAAAAATTTTAAATAAAATAAATGTTTTTTTACGCCTAAGCTTCACCTAGGCTCATAAAGCTTGAAGCTTGGCCTCCACGCCTAGCTACGCTTTACGCTTTTTAGAACAGAGCCTGCAAAGGAGATTTGTGAGTTTCATGATAACCAAAGTCTCTCGCAGAGACAATGAGCAGGCAGACGCCATGTCTAAGCTGGCATCGACAAATTCGAAAAATCTACCTAGCACGGCAAATGTGCAAGCCTTGCGGCAGCTGAGCATTTTGCTCGTAGTTGACACAACGAGTATAGAACATGAAAAAGCTGGTTAGACCCATTGGTAGACTACTTGACGAAGAAAACATTGCTAAAGGACGCATCTGAGGCTAGAAGGCTGAAAATCCGAGCTGCCTCATTCACAATAATTGATGGATAGCTATACAAATGAGGATTTACTATGCCATATCTGAAATGCTTGTGCCCAATCGAGGCTCATAAGGTGTTACTCGAGATACACTTGAGAATTTGTGGCAATCACCAAGGGGCAACTACCCTTGCCTTCAAAGCTCTGCGACAGGGTACTACTGGCCATGATGAAGGAGGATGCCAAGGAGTTGGTAAGAAAGTGTGATTCATGTCAGCGTCATGGAAATTTGATTCATGTTCCCGTCGAGCAAAAGTCAGCCATTTTTGGAGTAAGCACTTTCTGGGGCATTTGCCTGTTGCCAAGAGGCAGAGAAAGTTCTTTCTGGTAGCTATTGATTATTTTACAAAATGGGTCAAAGCAGAGCCTTTGGCTACTATTATGATAGCAAAAGAACAGAGCTTCATTTGGAAGAACATTATATGCAGATTCGGCATACCAAAAGTCCTCATTACCGACAATGGCTGGCAGTTTAACAACCATGGATTCAAGGCTTTTTGTTCAAGTTATCACATAGATCACAAACTCACTTCCATTGCTCATCCCCAGTCTAATGAGTAGGCAGAAGTAACAAATCGAATGATCTTGTGGGATCTCAAAACGAGATTGGAAAAGGAAAATGAACTTTGGGCAGATGAGTTACCTAATGTGTTGTGGGCATGTCACACGACCCCACGAGAACCCACAAGAAAAATGCTTTTCAGGTTAACCTTCGAAATGGAGGTTGTTGTTCCCGTAGAAATTCTAAACGAGACTGGCAGGATGAAAGCCATGCAGCTTGATGTCTCAACCACCAGCACTGAGCTCGACCTACTAGATGAGGTGAGGGAGATAGTATCTAAGAGAATGACAGCCTACAAGCGGAGGGTTGCTGGGTACTTCAATCGTAGGGTGAAACCAAGGGCTTTTCAGTCAGGAGATTTCGTACTAAGGGAAGTAACAGAGCGGGTCACCCTCCGTCTAAGCTCGGGATGAATTGGGAATGACCGTATGAGGTGATCTGAAGCCTTGGAAAGGGAGCTTACAGCCTAAAGGACTTGAAAGGAAAATCACTAGGCAAGTCGTGGAATACTGAACATCTCAAGAAGTATTATTAGCAGACCAACGAGCAGGGAATTCGAGTCGCATGTTGCTTTCCAGTAAATATGGTCGTTAGGGGGTTTCACTTTTCTTTTCTGATGTAATGATCTATTTTAAATATAATAACGATGTTCGACTAGTATTCATGATGTAATGCCTGCTACAGGTACACTTTTTTGAAATTATTTAATGAGAAGTTTGGATGGGGGTAAATGATGAGGGCGCTAAGGAATGGCCAGTGTAACTGGGACGTCCCGGTGCCCCTATTGAGTCCCCAAAACTTAGAAAATTAAATATTATTACAAGATCTTGATTTGTGATCGTTTGAAACGAAGACTACAATTGCCTCGAAGATTGCTCCACATAGTGGCGAGAAACAAAGCCAAGAAATTGAATAGCTTAAAATCGCTCTAAGAGCTAGTGATTATCACCTGACCATATACTTTATTGCCTTGAAGATCACTCAATACCTATCGGTGAGCAATAGGATAACAATACCAATAAAATCAGTCAAATATCAGAAAATGAAATGCGAAAGGTAAAATTACAACCGGGTTTGGCGTCAATGCGCGTAAGTCAACCGCGTGGCATTCGACTTACGCCTATTCAACCAGGCGCCCACCTGCTAACTGTCATATCTGCTAACTATTATGACCAAATAGGAAGAGTCATACAAAGATGGGAAAATAAACTCTCACACGTCGCCAAGCGACACCAATACTACAAGATAGATATAAAGGGAAAAAAAAAAAGCAAAACAATAATGATGTTCAATAAGCAATCATTCATACTCAAAATGTAGTAAGTGTCTGTCCATATCTCAAACAAGGAGAAAACACTAAACAACCGAATGATAAAAATTGAATAACAGTAAAAAGTGTTAAAAGGGCCTACATAAAAGGTTATGTCAACCTGAAAGCGAAGTCTCTTCACTCCCGCCTCGTGATGTGTGCCCAAACATCTTGGATTGAGGATACTTAAAATGTAGTAAGAGTGTCTATCCACATCTTGGACCTGAAGAAAACACTAAACAATCGAATGATAAAAATCGGATAACAATAGAAAGTGCTAAAAGGGCCTACAACAAAAAGTCATGTCAACCCGAATGCAGTCTCTTCACTCTCGCCTCGAGATGTGTGCCCAAATTTCTTGAATTGAGAGGCTTAACCTTCCTTCCCTTTGCGCTGTGCCAAAAACCAATTGAAGTCTAAAGGATCGATAGTAGGGTGTTCAACAGATATCCACTCTTTGGTCAGCTTAATGGATGCCGCCATCACCTTCCCCCAGTAAGAATGCAAGGCCTTATCAAAATCATATGATGACTTGTACCACTCCAAAGATGTCTCCAGATCCTTAGCATACTCCATGACTTCCTTGAGAACCAGAGCTAAAACAGAACGCATGTTGTCTATCTCCATCTCTTACTCACGGGCATGAGCCTTTGAAGCTTCGAGAGACTTTCTTCTTGTAGTGGTGAGACTCCTTCTTCTTTTCTTCTGCAAGGACCTTCAACTCCGATGACTAGAGACGTCTTGACTCAACAAGCCCGACCTGAAGAGCCACAACCTAAAGGTAACAAGAGAACAAATATCTATTGGGCACGTACAAAAGAATAAACAAACAACAATAAAGAAGGATGATAGAAAATCTACCTTCTGAGTGTAGACTACTAGAACTCTCTCAATATCGTTAGCACTTTACCTGACGATTAACTGGGCACGTCCAGGCTTAACCAAGGATCTGTGTGCCCTCATCTCTGAATAGCCCCGAGAGGGAGGGAATCTAAAGTCCGAAATAGGAGAACCCTTACGCTCAGGTCAGGCACAACTCGAATTATCCCATCTAACCTTGGGTGGTGAGATAGTTTCAAAAGGGCTCATCCAAAAGTTGAGATGTCTCCTTGATGGTACGACGCGGTGCTCCCCCATCATTGGTCTTCTTTCTTTTTAATGGAGCGAAAAGTGGGTCATCATCGCTCTCGCGACTGCATTCTGCCAAGGAGTCCATGGTTTCCTCTAAATTGAACTCCATCCATGTACACACAAGATAGAGTCTATCAAGATTACAAAACAACGAGTCAAGAGGCATAAAAATGTAAAACTAAAAGCGAAATATGCTGGAACTTACCATTAGCAAAGATAAATCCCCTATCACTCCCTGGCTCTGGTAGGGACTTCAACACCTCGTCCAGATTAAACTCCATATCTGTGCACAAGGAGTCGAGTTAATCAAGCCCAACAAATAAAGACAAGTCAAAGATATTCACAAGTATAAAAATATAATAAAGGTAAAATGACCTACCAGTAGGACGATCGATCTCCACTAGCAACATATTTCTCATTGTCAGAACTGACAATAGGTCGAGCGCAATGGGTGGAATTTTAGTCAGTTGTTGAATTTAAGTCTTAAGAAGAGGGGTGATCTCGACTTCACTATTAAAGAGGCGAGTTAAGGGATGTATCCAATGGGTATTGAAAGGAAATTGGTCCTCATGGAGTCGAACAACGAAGAAGCGGGATTTCCATCCGATGTTGGAATTCCTAAACTTGGAAAAATGCAACGAGGCCCTATTCGTAAAGTAGATGAAAGCGTTACACTGGACTAGCTTGTGCATCTTAAAGTCGTACCTGAATAGGTCCATTGAGAATGGAATTTTCTTGATAAGATAAATGTATAAGAAATATAGTGCTTTCCTTTATGCGTTGGGATTTATTTGACTAGGAATAAGGTAAAACTCATTAAATAACGAGACGAAGAAAGGATGGATGGGAAATCGAAAACCACCATCCATAATATCTTTATACGTGGCGACCTCGCGGGGGTCGGACCCGGGAAGCCTTTCTTTGGGTCTAGGGGCTCTATAAACATAATGATCAACACACTCATATTTTCTAAGTGACTTTTCGAATTTAGATGAGGAAGTATAAAGGCCATAACATTTTGGAATATCAAGAATCACGTCCTCGCCCGCGGTATTTCGTTCAATCTTTATATTTTGGTTTAAGGACTTAGTCGAACCAATGTGTCTTTTGGGAGCACTTGGTTGGAAGGTATGAATCTCAATCGAATGGGACGGATTATCGAAATCATTAAAGATTTGATCAACATCTGGACGGAGAGCGTCGTGTGGTCGATCGACGATTGACCAACTCGTCGATCGGTCGACAGTTGACCAGTTAAATGGAAGCACTCAATTATGGGGTGCCACTTGTACAGTATTTTATCACTCTATGTCAATTGGACTGCTCGACCCGTTTATTAAATGTCAACACACAATAAAAAATTGTTATTGACCAGCGCGAAGAGGCTATCCTTTATTGATAGATATCGACAGAGGTAGAGGGGCTAGTGATATAAAATGGCATTAATAATTTTCCATGATGCCTATTGAGGTAAAGGCTACTTGATATATACCCCATGTAGAGCACCACATGATAGGCCGTCTATCCCTACAGGCTGTATACCATTATGAGACCCTCTACGTTCACATATGTCGTCTACCACTATAAGGTCGTCGACCACCGTAAGGTCGCCTACCACCATGAGGCCCTCTATGTTCACATATGTCGTCTACCACTATGAGATCGTCGACCACCATGAGGTTGCCTACCATCATGAGGTTGTCGACCTCCATGAGGCCATCTACCACCATGAAGCCATCTACGTTCACATAAGTCGTCTACCACTATAAGGTCGTCGACCACCATGAGGTCGCCTACCGTCATGAGATCCTCTACATTTACATAGGCCATATACCACTATGAGGCCAACGCTACACTTAAACATACAAATGGCAATGAGTTGGACGGGAACCGCTAAACGACTAACGTGGGCACAACCAACCGCGTGAGGAGTGGGGGTCATCCCATCAGAACGTGGGAGAAGTGGAAAGATTTACATGGGATACGTGGCACCATTAACTGCCGAACGAGTGTGTTAAATCAGGTGCCTATAAATACCCGTAAGGTGAGAAAGGTATGGCTATCTTAGAACCCGAATTGTTTGAGTTCCAATTATACTCTTCCTACTTTCATAAACCAACAACTGATTCTCATGCCGGATGTGCAATGGGAGAGAAATCCCCGACCTTATTTTGCAGGTAGCATTCACTGATCGGAGTAGCTGGAACACCCTACAAGCCAAGGAGACCGGGAGGTCTATCTCGCTACAACTTCAATAATGACCATAACTATCTTGACTAATTCCTACTAAAACAATTAATAAAATCCTAAAATTGTGAGATACACAAAAATTAAAATACATTTTCTAAAAACTAAAATTAGATATAATTATAATCTATTGATAAAAAGTTTTTATTCTCAATATAATATACACAAGCCTATTTACTTCTTTATTTTCCTCTCTTTTCTCTCTAATTTATAATATGTTATCACCACAAAGTTTTAATTATTAAGTTTGTTGATCTATGATTGATTTCATGTTTTGATCATAACAAACAAATTAATTTTATTTATAACAACTGAATTTAAGTATTCATAGCTATTGTTACAAAGTTCATCGATTGGGAACAAAAAGGTCATTACCAAAAGATTCGCATCTAACGATCAACAAAAATCAAATGGAAGCCAAGCATTCACGACAAATAACTCGAGACAAAGAATTGCAAATAGTCAAACATTGAAAATATTAGATTAAGATTTCTTGCATTCATGTGTAGAGGTATAATGCTTCAATATTTAGCAATAAATTATTAAAAGCTTAATGAACAATTTTGTATGCATGAGAAAAATATTTCATAAAAACACTTGCATAACAATTATTCTTCAAAATGTAAGCATTTCAATTTGATATTCAAACTCATTACAATACTACTTACCTTGAAAAATAAAGTCAAAAATGTCATTCAAAAGCCCAAATTTTTCAAAACAATCAAGAAAGAAAAATTCGGGAAATTCTATCGATGTGGACGTCCGGTTCTTTTTTAACTATTCTAAATCCTGATGCACAACTGCTAGCTTCGTTGTCCGAATCAGAATGCGGATGTCTAGATTGCTTTTACGGTTACTCATACTTTTTAGCATTTTCAATTTTATAAATAACATTTCACTTTACATTTATTATAATACTTTCTTGAGCTAAAATATATTGATCTTACATCTTATTTATCTTTATCAAGTCATTTACTTTGAAAAACTTTTGATTGAATCAACTTTTGAAAAATATTTTTCTCATCAAAATTTTTCTCGCCTAATGTACCATTTAATAAAAGAGAAATTTCAAATTGAAAAACCATTCCTCTTTAAATTTGTGGGTCATACTGAGTTTCCGAAAAACTCAATATTGTATAAGAATCGGTATTCCTTGTTTGCAAATCACCCAAAGCGTTGTAAGGGTTTGGATTGCATCATAAGTCAATCAAATTTAATGAAAGGATCTTGCTCATGATAGAGAGCTTGGTAATAGTGGACATAGATCATTGGTTGGGATCGAACATCTACAACTACATCGTTTGCAGTCTCTCTTCACTTTTACTTATTGCTTTCGTAGTTGTGTATTTTTGTTTGAATGACTTATTCAATTTCAACTTACTTAAATTTGAATCAATTTTTCGAAAAAGTTTTTAAACACCAAGAGTGGGTTATTCTTGGGCTGTCAATTGATATTAGAGCAAGGTGCTCAATTTTAAAATTAAAGATCTCATAATCTTGAGTAATGGTTAACCACAATTTTCATTTGAGGGACATTCTACAAATTGTCCCCCTACTTTGATGGCACACATTATAATTATTGGATGATGATTTAAATTAAATCAATAAATTTTAATATTTGGAAAGTTATTGAATATGGTCCTTGTGTGCTTACAAAGATTATTAAAGTTGAAGGCAAACCTGATCAAACCATTCCAAACTCTAAAAAGGATATGACGAAAACTATAAAAAATTATCTTTAAATGCNTAATCCGAAACCTAGAGATGAATATGATGAAGAAGATAAAATAAAATAATCCTAGAATGCTAGAGCCAAAAATCTACTTTATTGTGCCTTAGATAGAAAGGAATTTAATCATATCATCACGTATAATTCTGCATATGGTATTTGACATACATTAGAAGTTACTCATGTTGACCCTAGTAAAGTAATGGAAACCAAGATTAATCTTTTGCTTAAGAATTTGAAAGTTTTTTCATAAAACAAGATGAACCTATTGTTGACATGATTACTTGCTTCACCGATATTGTCAATGACCTCAAAGTCTTTGATCGTAAATTTATTAATGGTGAGCCTGTGAGTAAAATGCTTAGGTCACTATCGGAAGATTGAAGCTCATTAAGGATGCTGATAGAGAATACTAAAGATATCAACTCATATCCATTGCAAGAACTTTATGGAACCTTGATGACTTATGAACTCAACAACGTTGAAACTAAGGAGAAAGTGAGGAAAAACAAAGAGGAATCAAAGGAGTCTCCTAAACACCAATTGCTTTAAAATCGGTAATTGAAGAAGGAACTACAGTGAAAATATGAGTGATGAAGAGCTCGATGATTTAGTTCTTCTTGTTAAAAATGGAAATGTTTTCGAAATAATTGGATATTCCAAAAGAAAGAAGTAAGAAAATTATTTGCTATGATTGTGACAAACCCGGTCACAAGAGAATTCAACATCCAAGAAAAAAGGGGGTTATCAAGAAAAAGGCACTCCAAGCGACATGTGATGAAAGTAACGATGATTATCATGATGAAAATGATAGTCAAGAAGAAGTCGCCAACATGTACTTCATGACAATCGAATATGAGGTAAATTCTATTGAAAAATGTTCATATAACGATTTATCTATCTCCTCTAATGAGATTCTTGAGGAATTTGAAAAGTTTGTCTTAAATCACTCAATTCTTAAAACAAAACACTACTTGTTGAAAAATGAAATGAATAAAATTTGAGAAACTCAAAATGACCTCAAAATGGAAAATGTTAATTATGATTCATTGATTAAAGAAAATTCTTCTTTAAAAGAAAAGGTTGAAGATGTAACTAAGATTATTTGCAAATTCACTCAAGGTAAGAACTTTGATATAATGATTGGTGATCAAAAGTGTGTTTTTAATAAATGAGGAATAGGACATAAACCATTCTTGAAACAAAAATCTTTCAAAAATGTTATTGTCAAAGCATCAAACACCTCTATTTCAAACACTAATGTAGCTTTTGCAATAAAGATGGACATATTGCTTATAATTGTCTAACCAAAAAGATGCTACACTTTAAGAGTAAGAACAAGTGGATTCGAGAGTCCACTAAAACGAACTACCAAAGACCCAAACTTATATGGGTACCAAAGATCAAAAATGAAATTATTTTTTGTAGGTACCAAAGAAGAAGAATGGCTAATGGTTCTTCAATAGTGGATGTTCAAAGTACATGACCAGAGATAGAATATTACTATCAAACCTCAAAAAGAGGGATGAAGGTCATGCCACATTCGAGGATAATACAAAACGAAAATATCATTGGAATTGGAAGTATCGGTAACCATCCTTCTCCTTCAATTGAAAATGTTTTATTGGTAAATAATCTCAAACATAATTTGCTTAATATTAGTGAATTATGTGAAAAAGGATATCGTATTAAATTCGATTCTTCTAAATGCCTTATTAAGGATGTTACATCAAAAGATGTGATGTTTATATGATACCGAAGTAAAGATGTTTATATCATAAATATCGAATTTGAAAGTGATGAAAAATGTTTACCAAATTTAAAGGAGGATACTTGGTTGTGGTATAGGAGATTAGGTCATCTTAGTATGGATCTTCTCTAAAAGAAATTTCAAAATTTTTTTTGGAAAAGGCTTGCCAAACTTAAAGTTTGAGAAAGATAAAATTTGTGATACATGTCAACTTGGGAAACAAGTGGAGAGTTCTTTTAAACTTAAACTATACTCTTCAACTATAAAACCGCTACAACTACTCTACATAGACCTTTTTGGACCTTCTAAAATCGCTAACCTAGGTGGTAAACATTATGCATTTGTCATTGTCAGCAACTTTTCTAGATTTACTTGGAT
Organism: Fraxinus ornus; assembly: GCA_903798235.1. Classification (NCBI taxonomy): domain Eukaryota; kingdom Viridiplantae; phylum Streptophyta; class Magnoliopsida; order Lamiales; family Oleaceae; genus Fraxinus; species Fraxinus ornus. Next base: position 18,843 of record CAIGRF010407486.1, read on the forward strand.
CTTATTTGTAAGTCTAAAAGATTAAGCTTTGAATATATTTAAACAAATTTGTAAAAATGTTCAAAATGAAAAAGAATACTCCATTACAACTATTAGAAGCGATCATGGTGGAGAATTTGATAATATCACTTTTGATAATTTTTGTAATGAAAATGGATATGAACGTAATTTCTCGGCTCCCAGAACTTCTCAACAAAATGGTTTAGTAGATAGAAAGAATCATACATTGCAAGAAATTACTAGGACCGTGCTTAATGAAAATAGCTTGCAAAAATATTTTTGGACCGAAGCCGTTAACATCACTTTCTACATTGTTAATAGACTTTTAGTTAGTCGAAAGAAAACTAAAACTCCCTATGAGCTTTGAAAAAATAGAATTCAAAATATAGGTTATTTCAAAATATTTGGTTGCAAATGCTTTATATTAAACACAAAAGAAAATTTGAAAAAAATTGATTCAAAATCCGATATTGTAAATTTTCTAGGATATTCATTGACTACCAAAACTTATAGAATCTTTAACAAAAGAACTCTAGTCGTTGAAGAGTCTATGCATGCTATTTTTGATGAAACTAATCCTTTTAATTATGAGAAAGGTATTGATAATGATGTAAGATTGGAGATTTCTTTCGAACAAATGAATATTCAAGATCAAAACAAGGAAGATCCAAAGGTAGAAGCAAGCGTTCAACAAAGTGAAATAGAACCTTCGAAAATACCAAATGACCATACTCTACCAAAATAATGGATATTTGTTCCTTCTCACCCAAAAGAACTAATTATTGGTGATCCATCCAAATGTATTACTACTAGAGCTTCTACTAAAAAGCATCTCAGTAGTTGTACTTTTATTTTGAAAATTGAACCAGAAAATTTCAAGGAAGCCGAATTTGATAAATTTTGGATTCTAGCTATGAAAAAATAACTAAATTAATTTGAAAAAAATCATGTTTAGGATTTAGTCACTAGACCAAATGATCAAACCGTCATTGGTACAAAATATGTTTTTAGAAATAAATGAGATGAAAATAGAATAATTATGCATAACAAGTCTAGATTAGTGATCCAAGTTACAATCAAGAAGAAAGCGTCAATTTTGAGAAAACTTTTACACCGATTGCTAGATTAGAGTCTATTCGCATGCTTCTTGCATTTATTTGTAATAAATGATTCGCTTTTTTTATCAAATGGATGTTAAAAGTGCATTTCTAAATGAGTATATTCGAGAAGAAGTTTTTGTAGAGCAACTCCCTAGTTTTAAAGATCACAAGTACCAGGATTATGTTTTTAAACTTAAAGGCTCTTTACAGTTAAAAGTAAACTCCTAGAGCTTGATATGAAAGATTGAGCAAATGTCTACTTTCAAAAGACTTTTCAATAGGTAAAGCGGATACTATTCTTTTCCTCAAAACTCAAAAGAATGATATGATTGTTGTTCAAATTTATTTTGTACAACTAATATTTGTTTTTGCAAAGGATTCTCAAATTGTATGAACATGGAATTTGAAATGAGCATGATGGGAGAACTTAAATTCTTCCTTGTACTTCAAATTAAGCAAACTGGTGATGGGATATTCATTAGTCAAAATAAGTATATATTGGACATGCTCAAGAGATTTGAAATGAAAGACTTAAAACCAATGAATAATCCAATGAGTACGTCCATAAAATTGGACAAAGATTATCAAGGTACTTCATTAGATTTAACTAAATAGCAAGGTATGATCATCTAGATCTCTTCTTTACTTAACCACAAGTAGGCCCCATATCATGTTTAGTGTGTGTATATATACTAGATTTCAATCTAATCCTAAAGAATCACACCTTAGTGTCGTAAAAACAATTTTTAGATATCTTAATGGCGCTAGACTTTAGGCCTTTGGTATCCAAAAGGCACTCACATTGATTTACTTAGTTATTCAGATATCTATTGGGACGGTTGCACAATTGATCGAAAGAGCACTAGCGGAACATGTCATTTTTTAGGCTTTGCACCTGTGTCATGATTTAGTAAGAAACAAAATTCCATTGCATTTTCTACCGCCAAAACCAAATATATTTCGCCGCTACTTGTTCTACACAAAGTATTATGGATGAAACAAACCCTTAGTGATTATCGCTTATCATTTGATCATATACCTATCATGTGTGATAACATTAGTGCCATAAACTTGTCAAAAAAAATCCCATTTTACATTCCCAAACGAAACATATTGAAATTAGACATCACTTTTTAAGAAATCATGCACAAAAGAGAGATATTGTATTAGAATTTGTGAATACAGAAAATCAATTGGCGGACATTTTCACTAAACCCCTAGCACTTGATTGATGCTCACATATTCGAACAGGTTTGGACATTATTTATGAATTCGAAGTACATGATTAAGTCAAATTCATACTATGTTTTCTTACATTTTTTGTGTTCTATATGCGGTATTTAGTATGTTAAAAAAAGGAGGAATCGGACGAGTCAAGCGGACACTCCGGAACCCTGTTTGGTTTGACAGAGAAAAAGGCATAAAATGACTATGCCAATTCGGACATTCGATTCACCGGGAAAATTGATTTTTAAATAATGCAATTCAGCCTCTTTTCTTTCACTTTCTTCTCCATCTTTTGTATTTTTCTCCCTAAATCTCCTCTAAATTCTTCATATTTCCATCTCCAATCATTAAATACTTCCCAAAAAAAAAAAAAAACTACCTTCGAACCCATAGGTTGGGTGTTGATTGCTACCTTAGAGGAAAATACATATCCCGATCTCATGAAAGAATTTTACAAAAACATGGTTATCACTCCTAGGTCAAATGGAAATTCTTCTCTACTTAAAAACACCCGCATTAACATCACTAAAGCTCTTATCTGAGAAATTTTCGAACTTGAGGTGTGTAAAACTCAAATTTTTCTTCATAAAGTTCATCCCGCTTTGGAATGATATAAACCTACCGTGGCATGTTGTAGAGTTATTAGGAAAAACATAGAAAACATCACAAAACTTAGTGCAAATCAACTCACTCTTCCATGTAAAGTTTTGCAAAACATTATTGCACATATCATTCTTCCTCGAAAGGGTCATCGGGATGAAGTAAATAATTTTGATCTTTTTATTCTCAATTCATTTCTTATCAGGTGGAAATATTNATGTAAGATTTTACAAAACATCATTTCAAATGTCATTCTACTTCGAAAGGGCCTTCGGGATGAAGTAAATAATTTTGATCTTTTTATTCTCAATTCATTTCTTATCAGGTGGAAATATTAGATTTTCCAACCATTGCACTCTGTCTCATTAAGCTTGTCCATTCCACTCGATACGTCAAAACTTTACCTTATGGCATGCTTCTTATCAAAAATTTAAGCATTCTGAAATTCCCTTGCATGATGAGACTTTCGTTTCACTCCATTATACTGATACCATCAATATCCAAACTCTTAAATGCATGAAAATCGTAAAAGAGAGCATGGTCAATGGGTGGTTCACACTAAATACTTCGATCCCACTTCAGGTCCTTTCCCTCTACCTTTTGACGGAGATGAGGATGACGATGATATACCACACGTTTCGAACCCCCTTTATGACATTTCGAGTTCTAGTGTTCCTCCTTCCATCAGTTATTTCTCATTTACTGAGGATCACTATAATTTTCACAACGGGCGCATTGATTCACTTACATCCTCCATTGACTACCTGGGCGAGATGCTTCACCAATTGTAAGTTCGACAAGCTGCAATTCAAGCTCAACAAGATGCAATTCAAGCTCAACAAGCGACAATGCAAACTTAGTAAAATTCTTTTTATGCTCACTTCTACACTCACTTCCCTCCACCACCTCCTCTAGAGCTGTAGCTATGGTTTACTTTTCATGCCTATGTATTTTGGGTACAGTTGTGCTTACTTTAACTTCTTTTGTTATGGATGCGATTTATAGTATATTTAACTTTCATTGCTTGGCATCTTGTGCTGCTTTAAGGGAATTTACTCGCTATTATTGGTGCATGGTTGTCTTTTTGCTCTTACATAACTTGTTTTAAATCCCCTTCTTCTGCCTTTTGTGTATGCCAAAGGGGAAACATATGATCTGATATGCATAAAATTTTTCGATACAAATGTGAGAAATTGATGAATAAAATTAATAAATATGCTTGAGATTATTGACTTGTAAAAGATAAAGGAAATATATGTATAACATGTGATATCTAAAATTTATATTCTTTACCAATTGTTGATTATTACTTTATGCAAATCATCTTGTTTGTCATAATCAAAAAAGGAAAAATTGTTGACATGTGGTTGACTTCATGTTTTGATCATAACAGACAAGTTAAGTTATATTTCTAACAATTGAATTTAAGTCTTCATAATTATTGTTGTAACGTTGATCGATTGGGGACAAAAAGGTCACTACCAAAATATTGACATCGGACGATCAACAAAAATCGAAATGGAAGTCAAGCATTCCGACAAATCACTCGAGGCAAAGAACTTCAAATAGTCAAATTTCGAAGATATCAAATTAAGATGTTTTTCATTAATGTGTAAAGGTACAATGCTTCAATCTTTAGCAAGGAATTATAAAAAGCTCAATGAATAAATTTTTTTGCACGGGAAGATTATCTCATAAAAACATAAAAATTATTATTCAAAAGGTAGGTATTTTAATTTGATATTCAAACTCATTACAATATCATTTATCTTGAAAAATAAAGTGAAAACTGCCATTCAAAAGCCTACATTTTTCCATATTATCAAGAAATAAAAATTCGAGAAATTTTGTCGATAAGGATATCCGATTGAGCCATGCGAACGTTCAGTTTGTCCAACGGTCACTTTTTTAATTGTTCTGAATTCTGACGCGCAACGGCTGGCTTGGTTGTCCGTTCAAAATGCGGACGTCCGGATTGCTTGTCTGGTTACTTAGAATTTTTGATATTTTGAACTCTATAAATATCATTTCACTTTGCATTCATTGTAACACTTTCAAGAGCATTTAAGTGAGATATTTTTTAGCTAAACTATAATGATCTTACATCTTATTTATCTTTATCAAATCATTTACTTTGAAAAACTTCTAATTGAATCAACTTTTAAAAAACATATTTTTCATCAAAGTTTTTCTTACCTAACACTTGAGCTTCATTAATTGCTACTCATTAAAGTGTTAGCATATTTCTCTCTTTGTACTTAATTTGATTGTATTATTTATTAAGAGATAAGTCTCAAATTGTAGAATCATTATTCTTTAAATTTGTAGGTCATATTGAGGTCCCCGAAAATCTCAATATTGTATAGGGATCGGTGCTCCTTATTTATAAGTCATTGAAAGCGTTGTACGAGTTTGGATTGCACTATAAATCAATCAAAATTTGTTAAAAAGCTTTGCTCGTAACAGAGAGCTTGGTAATGGAGGTCGTAGATCATTGATTGAGATCGAACCTCCACGATTACATCGTTTGCACACTCTCTTCCCTTTTGCTTATCTCTTTCGTACTTATGCATTTTTGTTTGATTGACTTATTCATTCTCAATTTGCTAAAATTTGAATCAATTTTTCGAAAAAGTTTTTAAAATCAAATTCATCTCCAACTTGGTTAGTGATTATTCGGCTATCACAGTTAGCCAAACTTATTCTTCTTTCTGCTCGTGCATCTCTAAACAAGTTGAGGTAGGAAAAACAATTTCCATTCTGTTCACACAAAATTTTAACTAATTGAGTTCATAAAGAAACTTTTCTTTTATTCAAAGAAAATATTAGTAATATCTGAATTTTGAATTATATAATAAAGCCGTAAATATTATTTTGACTATACTATTAGATAACATATATTTGTTTAAATGTAACTTAGTATATTCTTGTCAACAATGCAGAAAAATATTGTATTATTACTTTTGAAAGTGTATATTCAAAATTAATACTTAGAAGAATATTTAATTATTTTTAATTATCATTGTTCCTAGAAAATATTTATTTCATTGCTCTTGAAGTAGCACAAATTCAAACATCATAATATCTCCAAGGAATATTATTTTATTAATTTTGAAGAAGACAATTTCAACACTAATCAATATTATAGAAGAATAATTTCATCCCAAAAAATGAAATTATTATATTATAAAAATTATTGTGTTATTGCTCCTGAAATGCATACAATTAATATTTTTTTAAAAATATTGGGTTATTGCTCCTCAAGTGCATGATAATATAAATGTTAATTCTTGAAGAATATTATGTTGTGCTCACAAAGTAGCACAAATATCGAAAAATGTAATATGATTTATAGTCATATTTAACTTATGTTTATGTTCCGGAAGAAGTATAAGTAAACATGGTATATAACTAAATATGTTATCGATATTTTAAAAAATATAGTGGCATTCCTAAAGAAATTCGATTTGTATATACAAATATTCTTGAAGAATGTCTTGCGATTTAATCTCACAAAATGATTACGCGACAGCTTTGTTTTCTAGTTGATCAGTAAACAAATCTTTCTCATAAAATGAAAAAAAAAATATTATGATGAGGAAAAGGTCGATCCTGATTTGATGGAGGATGAGTTTTTTTCTCATCCTTGATATAAAATTTATTCTTTCGCAAAAATGGTACATGACATTTCATTGTGTTGAATATTTGGAGCCGAAACATTAAGACTTTTAAAAATTGTCAATGACTCTAATGGTTTACATATTTGGCCACTAGAATTTTAAAATCCGAAACTAAGTAGCATCTTTTCTTTTTTGAATAATTATTTGTTGCAGACCTAGCTCATGGGCCNTCATTGTGATGAATATTTGGAGCCGATACATTAAGACTTTTAAAAATTGTCAATGACTCTAATGGTTTACATATTTGGCCACTAGAATTTTAAAATCCGAAACTAAGTAGCATCTTTTCTTTTTTGAATAATTATTTGTTGCAGACCTAGCTCATGGGCCATCTCAAGTCCTTTCTTATCAAGAATTGTTTTTATTGTTTAGAAATTGACGCGTGATTGGTATATCATGAAAATTGAGCAAATAGTAAAGACGGTCTAATTGAAGAGGAATATACTATTAGTTAGTATATAAAGATAACAAATTATAAAACTTTTGTATACAATGTAATGTTTCATATTATAAATGTATGATGAGAATATTGAAGGAAATGTTAAAGCATACCACCGTTGAAGCATACCACCGTAGAAATAGCTGGCCAAATAAAAAGACATTCTAGCAAAATTGAACTTTTTAGAGAAATCTGAAATTTTTAGACGTGAACACTTAAATGTGTATACTTATGTAAAAATGAAATGAAAAAAATAAAGTCGTAACATGTAATGCACAACTCTTAACGGAATGAATTTCGCAAAGACTTGTATAAATAGATAAGTTGTCATATTGTGGATACAATCGCAAGTCTATATCGTGTTATCATGATAATACATGAAATATGAAATGCGTATAATAAATATGATTATAACCCACTCATCTGCATGACAATTTATACTATTCCCGAATGATTTAATATGCTTGAAACATATAAATTTAAGTAATATAAATGTTATGGAGAGTTAATACATGTTCTACTTTTTTTCTTAATCGAGATTTTCTCTCTCTAGGTTTTCCTAACAAGACTTCTAATAAGACAATTTTCATAGTTTCAAAAGAATAATGTCCTAATTTTTCTTCACTAGAATTTTTTTTCCACGTTGTTTTCTTAGTAAGTTTAACCAATTATTATTTTTTATTTTTTTTAATGAATGTCCATAACTTGCATAAACTTACCATCAAAATAATTTTATGATTTTACTCTAGTATGTTACAAATTGTACGAGAATTCTAAACAGAGAAACAAGATCTATTGTTCATCAATCTATTATATGTTGACTCTAGTCACCAATGATTGATAAATATCTTGTATGAAGATAACATTACTTGAAAACTATAATAAGACAACATGATAAATACTTCATTCGAATTGTTACATTGAATATACTGGAGTACAAGACATGAATTATTTGATACAAAGATCTTCATTATTTGAAATCAAGAGAGTAACTGTACTATTTTTTCTTTGCTCAACTTTTGTCCCATCTAATTTTCTTTACGAGTTTTTAATGAACTTTTCTTTTTCTTTTTTTTTCCTTTATTTTATATTTTTGTCCCACTGATTTTTTTTTTATCAAACATAATTTTTAACTAGTTATAATGTAATAGTTATTCAATGAGAATATTGTAAATTAATTTTCATCTGTTGATGACATATGTACTCTTGCAATCCTCTTTGTAACCTATAAATATAGAATCTTAATTATCAATAAAATATATATACAAATCTATTGACTTCTCCTTTTTCTTCTTCTCTCTCGTCTATACACAATATTTTTCAAGATAACTTACCAATATTACAATAGCTATGGTAAAAAGAGTTCTAAAAAGTGCGCTTAGGCATCGCCTAGGTAGGAAGCGTGATGAAAATACTTTGCCTTGAGCCTACGCGGAAATTAAGCGATCAACGACAATGTTGACTGCTTAATGCTCACCGAAGCATTTCTAGGCGCGCCTAGGGACGCCTAGGCGCAACTCCGTCTCAGGTCCAGATTTTAAAGGGGCCCAATTTTTTTCCTTTTTTTTTAATAAAACCCACGGCCCAGACTCATTAACTCACTATCCCTTCAAATTTCAAAAACTTCAACTCCAGAGAACTGAGAAGAAGAAAGAGCAGGAAAAAAATAGAAGAACGGAGCAAAACCTCTCAATTTCTTCGCACACCGCACTGATTTGGGTATTAGGTATGTATAACATTAGGAGGTTATTATGCTTTACATTGTATTAGTAATTTTGGGGCATGTGATTCTTAATATTTTGTGGATTCTCAGTAAATTTTGCTTACAATTCTTCNCGTATTTGTAATTTTGGGACATGTGATTCTCGGTATTTTGTGAATTCTATATAAATTTTGCTTACAATTCTTCTTTTTCTTTGTGGTTTCCCTGTGTTTCCACTTTCCTATGTTATTGGGCCTCTGGTTTTTGTGTTTAATTTTAATTATTATTAGTTTGTTAAATGAATAATAAAAATCATATTCTTTATATTTTTTTTGTAGGAACAAATGGAAGAAAATGATTCATCAACGACATCTCAATTCCATGCTAGTCAACTGAAAAGAGATTTCGGAGATGTTTGTCGGGAAACCGCAATTTTGATAGATCCTAAACATCTTAATAATGTGAAATGCACCTTATGTGATAAGGTTACTAAGGGAGGAGTTTATAAACATAAATTTAACGTAGCGGGAATTAAGGGAAAATGTGTGGCATCATGTCCTAGAGCAAATGAAGAACATAAAGCCAAGTGTTCAGAGGCGATTCAAGGGAACAAGTCTAAAAAAAATAGAGAAACTAGTGAATGATGCTAGGTTGAGGGAAGATGTTGGTATATCTTTGACTACAATAGAGGAGGAAGAAGATAATGCAATTTCAATTATTGAAAGGAGGACAAGGAAAAGGCCTATTAATGTGGGATCCGTAGATCAATTTGCAAGGTCTATCAATGAACAATTGAAACCAAAAGAAATGAGTTGTGTACAGCCTAATTAGTACTTACCCCTTTAAAAGCACTCCAATTTCTTTCACAACTTGATGAACTAGTAGTCAAACGAACTATCATTTTTGCCATTGTCTTTAAATATGGTGTTTCATTGCCATAGAAATCCCACCAACTCACAAATAAATATAAATGAAAGAGAAACATGTTACAGGTTATAATTCAAATTCCAGTGCAACAGGTTAAGATTAACTTTCAAATTCTAGTGCAACATTTTTCCCAATAGCTTCAATACATTCATCGAACCAGTTAGGTATATAACTTACCAGGATTGTAGTTTGCATCATTGTTCTCACATGCATTGAACAAGTTATACTCCAAGATCCAGAAAATCAATGAGGAGATAAAGTTAGGTATAGAACTTACCAGGATTGTAGTTTGCGTCATTGTTTTCACATCCACTTATTGCTAGCTTTTTTTTCCAAATGAACCTTCTTTTTTAGCATATCTTTGCAACTCAATATTTATCACATGATGTTGCATTCGATTATCAGGAAAGAATTTCTCAACACAAGCAATCAAATTATTTATAATCAATTGATCATCTTTTTTTTTAGTGGAAGGAGGATGATACCTCCGAGATTTTATTAATATGTCCTCACTTGTGGTGGAGGAATATCGTGGTTACAAATGATATCAATAAATCAATAAATCGGGAAGTACTACTTTCCTTACAATGAAAATAAATAATAATAAGAAAGCAGTAAAAAAGAAGTACTACTTTCCTTACAAAAAGCACAAGTGTAAGCAAAAATAAAAATAAAAGCAAAATACAAATACTTAAACTCTAGTGCTGTAAAAATCATATCTGTCAATTTGAACAAGCGCCCTGATATGTCATGGTAGGTCAACTGGTCCATATTCCTGTTATCTACGATGATACCAACCCTCAGTAGCAAGTGCATCTACAACTCGGTTTCCCTCTTTGAAAATGTGGGAAACCATATCTCTGTCAAAAGAAACGATATCTGCAATCTGGTGATGGATGTAGTGAATGGCAATAGTCGAGTCTTCCTCAACCCAAATATCTAACAAACCAAGATCTCTAGCCAATAGTATCTCATCACAAATAGCCCTAAATTCCGCATCTAATATCATACACTGTCCATACGAAGCTGAAAAGGCACTGATACATTTTCCTGTGTAGTCCCTGATGATGCCTCCCCCACTCGCAAACCCATCATTGACACAACCATCGGTGTTGATCTTAATAGATCCAAATGATGGAGTAAGCCATCAAACCATAATAGGGAGAGGAGATGGGGGGAGAGTCAAAGAAGTATCAAAAAGTATAGCAAGTTGCATGTCATTACGCCAATATAACGGTTGGAATAGTTTACAAATATGGAGGAAGGATACCATATGGTAAACTCTCTAGATAATACTTCTTGAATGCATACGTATCTTCCTATGCTTTGCATTATTCCTCTCAGTCCAAAGAAACCAGAAAATCAATAGAGGAATAATGATGCGAATGTGCCCGGTCCTTGCAAATTGTCCAGTCTCCTCGAAAAAGTCTTGCACCCTCGTAGATGTGTGCTGTCTATGTGGAAAAATGGATGCCAATGTAGAATCGCCCATCCAACAATCATGCCAAAAGAAGATATGTCATATCCCACGCAATGTGTGTCTCAGCGCATGGTCCAAATCTCTTCAATCTCTTCCAAATATGAGAGGCTGAGTGAGGAACTGCTGTAAGCGTCGGATGTGTCCCTCTACAATATTTGTCCAGTAAAAACTGAGCCCAAAGAAAACTCTGAGACCTGAACAGCCACCATAGATTCAATGAAAATGTGTCCACCATATCATGTAATCATCTAAAGCCCAGACCGCCATCGTCAGCAGGAAGGCAACTCGCCTTCCAACTCCACCAAGGTAGACGATGCGCATTATCCTTAGAATCCCATAGGAATCACGCAAATATACTCTCCAGCCTTTTCAGAATGACCTTAGGAGGTCGCATAATCTGGAATATATACGATGGTATAGAGGAGAAAGAATGCGTGAAGCCCATCCAGCAATCATATTCCTGACCTTCATAATAAGATCATCATACAGAAAGCTCATCTTAGCTCCTTTAAATAAAAGGACTCCCAGATATGTGAACAGTTATCTCTGATGTGATCAAAATCACTAACCTCCATATCTGAATATCATATGCCTGCCCAAGCAATATAAGACCACTCTTGTCTCTATTCACCAATTGGCCGAGACCCCCTCGTAATGCTTCAAACAATTAATGACCCTTCTGATAGACGTCTTCTGTCCATTGGTAAATAAAATCATATCATCACCAAAAGCAAGATGAGAGACAAGAGTACAACCTCCATGTCGATACTGCATATTAGGATATGTCTGGAACCTCTGAGTAAGCAATCGAGAAAAGTGATCTTCCCATTCAGAAGCACTAAGAATCGACACTCTGATATACACCGTCGGATCCGATCAATCCACAACTGGTCAAAACCAAAAGCCTCCAGTATAGAATAAATGAATTCTCGATCCATACGACCATATGCTTTAGCCATGTCAAGCTTCAGCATAACATTCCCTCCACGCATTTTATTATCCAACATGTGTAGTAACTCTTGGGTCAACAAAACATTGTCCCCAATAAGTCGACCGGGGACAAATCCACTCTGTTGAGGGAAAATAATACAAAGCAGAAATGAACTCAATCTATTGTTCAACAGCTTTGTGATAAGTTTATTGAACACCGTACACAAGCTGATAGGTCGGTAATCCGTCCATCTACTAGCATTCTTCCTCTTCGGAAGCAAAACAATAGACGTAATAATAAATCCTCTCGGCAAGTGATCACCTTCAAAGAAATCAATAACTGCACCGTATACATCATTCTGTCTAATATCCCAATAGTGTTGGTAGAACAATGATGAAAATCCATCAAAGCCTGCAACACTATCAACATCAATATTGAAAATAACCTCATGCATTTTTCTTCCAAAAACCCTCATAATAGCTAAGGTCCGGTTCAAATCAGTCTGTGCATGATGAAGTAAGGATGTAGGATCAACCTCAAAATCAATCTCTGCCTGGTCAGCCTTCTCCTCATTGTCTCTAACTCTCTGGAACACATCACCGAATACTCATTTCTGTTTCAGCCTAAAGAACTTCTCCCAGATGGCAACCATTCCTGTAAGATGAGTAGGGAGCGACCACTTTTGAGAAACGAAGACTAAGAAGTCATGATGTTTGGCCCAAACATTGAGTAATCTAAATTGTCTAGAACCTAAATCATCATCAAAAATTCAATGTAAAAGTAGAGGTGAGTGATCACATGAAGTACGATTCAGATGGGTCATAGTAAGCTGTCTACAAAAGTATGCAGCTAAAGAGTTAATCAAAACTATATCCAATCTTTTACTAACACTGACATTCGTCAAAGTAAACAGAGACCCAAAAAAACCAGCGTCCTCTAAGCCCAAATATTATTCTACTCATTTTGAACCCCAGTGTCGAAATGCAGATAACGACGAACAAAATCAAACCTCCTCTCCATTTCATGTGACCGACTCCTGATCATCATCCTCGGTAGAGAATTACCAGTAACTTTCGAATGTCTCTTCCGACTTACTAGGACAAATCCATCCTCCTTGTCCTACCAGCCAGACCTGTCAACCCATCAGAAGATCTACAAAAAGGACCCTACTGATGAACTTCAACCTGAAAGAAACCCCTGAATCCGACTGCTCTGTATAAAGAAGAACCTCCATATCATGCTTACACTGAGCAATGGGCACATCCATCTATTGAAGCCTTGCGGCCTCTTGAGCATATCCATCAAGAGAGGGTCAGAGTATGTAGAAGTAACTGTCATAGAAGCATGGCTAATGGGGACCGAAGCCTAAATACTTGAATGATCAACTGATGTAACAATATGTGGACTTTGAGGAACAACCCTGTGAGGATTAACTGTAGGATGATCTAGTGGCAAAGAAATAGTAGTCTGTGTAGCAATAGTGTTGATGATAGATGGAGAAGTAGAATAAATGGGAACCATATGTGTAGCAACTGTCTGCGATGAAGCAACAATAGTGGTATGGCCACTGGGGGCTATAGAAGGAATAACATGAGAGATGGACTGGGAGATCTCATCTAAAGTACTAACTTATCTCATCTGGTTTCTCTTAATAAGTGTCCATCGCTATCGAGGTGTGGTCATGACATCCTTACCCTTGGCCGAAACTGGATTAGGCCTATGATTCAGATCAACAAAACTTGGGGCCGCAGAAGGTGGAACATAATGGGAGCCACTAGAACACTTCTCATCTGAATAACCAAATTGTCTGCAACGAAAGCAAAGTTTTGGCACCTTATCATATACAATAGACTGCCATATCCACCCTGTTTATCCCTCTCTATCCAGACTCTATCGTCGAAGATCAGAAGTTGTTTCGTCAATACGAAGTGGAAGGCCAATAGCCTTAGCTATAGCAAACAGAACACTCTTAGCCCGAAAATGAATGGGAAACAAAGGAAATGAGACCCAAATAGGAGCAATAGGAGCCTCGTGCTGTGGACTAAAGCTAGGGGTCCACTTAAAGACCCGCATAGGACAACCATCAATATATAAATTGAGTTTGAGGAATAATCGTGAATAATCATCCTCGTGCCTCATATGAATAATAATGTGTGCATCATTGATAAGGCCAATCTCATAATCACCAATAAAGCCAAAGCGCATAAAGTTTTCGCGTACCTTCATCATGGAAGGTTTGCGATGCATAAATTTACCTACAAGTGTGAACCTGTAGGCTTCAGCCAAAAACTGCTCATCAGATTTATCAAAACATATTGCAGGCTGACCGTGATGGATACGGTTCCTTAGATATCAAACTACGATGTCTGGAATCTTCAGGAGCACGAAGGACGTGCGCGAATGATTTCCTCTGACTCCTTTAGCTTGAGTAATGGTAGGTTGACAATTGAGCGCTACATCATAAGATCGCGGAGCCTGAGTAGTAGTAGGAATCCCAGATGAAGGAACAGATTGTCTAACAGAGCTCGGAAGGTTAGAAACAATAGCTGGAGGTCGTGCGTTGGAGACTGCATGATCGGTTTTGAAGTAACTTTCATCAAGCTAATGCCCGATGTCACTGGCATCGAAGATAAACTAGTAGTAACAGATTCCAATGTTGAATTTGCCATGTCAATTGTTGGGACCATAGTAGCTGGGTTTGGGATTGAAGAAAGTTCGTTAACCAAATGTGAAGGAACGAAATTGGGTCTCAATTGTTCATCAATTCTTTCAATTGGCAACGTACCTATACTCCTTGCAAATTGATCTATCAATGTCAATTTGCCCATCACTAGACGACTTCATCCATCCCAACAATTTTCCATAAACATCACCACAAAATCTTAATTTAACAGATGAAGTTTCGTCTGTCGCAACACAGACGGCGAAAAATTCAAATTATGGCGTCGTCCATTGCACCCATGATCGTGGAGTGCCACCGACCGGTTGCCCACACCCAGATGACTATAGCCATGTTTCCAATTTATGCCAAAAAGCCTTACAGCAAAATGAATTTGGATTAGAAGTTCCTTTAGTCGCAAATGTTGCACAACATAGTCCGAAAAACGAAAATTCCAATTCTATCCGGCCAACCCATGGTTCTAGACAACCTGGGCAACCCTCCTCTACCTCTGGCACACCCAATCCACCTATGGGTCAAGATCAATTGCAACCATAAGTTGCAGAATTTGTTGATGAAGTTCAGGCATTGTGCAAAAAATTTGGCACTATGGATTTTGATGAACAAATGTTGCTCCAAATGGTCAATTCGTTGAGGAGAAATGCAATTCATGTTGGTAAAACCATGGGTCATCTACCAATTTCACCAATTAACAAACAAGTTGCTGCAATTGATTCTTCAAAGGTGCAAGATCGCAAGGAAACCCTAGGTGCTCCAATTGAACCTGTTTTTGATTTTTTTTGCCCCAAATTCAACCAGTAAAAATGTTATTGAGGATCAAAGGAGTATGGGTACATTGCCAATTGGAAGAATTGATGAACAATTGAGACCCAATTTCATTCCTTCACATTTGGTTAACGAACTTTCTTCAATCCCAAACCCAGCTACTGCGGTTCCAACAATTGACATGGCAAATCCAACACTGGAATCTGTTATCGGACATTAGCTTGATGAAAGTTACTTCTAATTTTGATCCACATCCACGTGTTCTACTGAAAACCGATCATGCAATCTCCAATTTAGCAAATGGATCACAGATTCGGACCCATCTAACCCATAATGAGCAGAGTGGGTTGGTCCTTTCGTGCCAAATATCTCACGCGCCATCACACACGTCACCAGTCCTCCGACGTGTGACCCCTACACGTGGTCTCCAACTGTTGTTTCTAACCCTCCGAGCTCTATTAGACAATCTGTTACTTCATTGGGATTCCTACTACTACAGGCTCCGCGATCTTATGATGCAACGCTCAATTCGACCTACTCTTACACAGGCCGAAAGAAGTCAAAGGAAATCATTTGCGCACGTCCTTCATGCTCTTGAAGATTTCAGACATTGTAGTTTGATATCTAAGGAACCATACATCCATTACGGTGAGCCTGGAGCCAACAGTATTTTTTATGAATCTGATTAGCAGTTTTTGGCTGAGACCTACATGTTCATACTTGAAGGTAAATTTATGCATCGCAAACCTTCCATGATAAAGGTACGTGAAAACTTTATGCTCTTTGGCTTTATTGGTGATTATGATATTAGCTTTATCAATGAAGTACACTTTATTATTCATATGACGCACGAGGATGATTATTCACGATTATTCCTCAAACCCAATTAGTATATTGATGGTTGTCCTATAGAACTTTCTTCAATCCCAAACCCAGCTACTGCGGTTCCAACAATTGAGATGGCAAATCCAATACTGGAATCTGTTACTACTAGTTCAACTTCGATGGCAATGACATCGGACATTAGCTTGATGAAAGTTACTTCTAATTTTGATCCACATCCACGTGTTCTACTGAAAACCGACCATGCAATCTCCAATTTAGCAAATGGATCACAGATTCGGACCCATCTGACCCATAATGAGCAGAGTGGGTTGGTCCTTCCGTGCCGAATATCTCACGCGCCATCACACGCGTCGCCAGTCCTCCGACGTGTGACCCCTACACGTGGCCTCCAACTGTTGTTTCTAACCCTCCGAGCTCTATTAGACAATCTGTTCCTTCATTGGGATTCCTACTACTACAGGCTCCGCGATCTTATGATGCAACGCTCAATTCGACCTACTCTTACACAGGCCGAAAGAAGTCAAAGGAAATCATTTGCGCACGTCCTTCATGCTTTTGAAGATTCCAGACATTGAGTTTGATATCTAAGGAACTATACATCCATTACGGTGAGCCTACAGCCTGCAGTATTTTTTATGAATCTGATTAGCAGTTTTTGGCTGAGACCTACATGTTCACACTTGAAGGTAAATTTATGCATCGCAAACCTTCCATGATAAAGGTACGCGAAAACTTTATGCTCTTTGGCTTTATTGGTGATTATGATATTGGCTTTATCAATGATGTACACTTTATTATTCATATGATGCACGAGATTATTATTCACGATTATTCCTCAAACCCAATTAGTATATTGATGGTTGTCCTATGCGGGTCTTTAAGTGGACCCCTAGCTTTAGTCCACAGCACGAGGCTCCTATTGCTCCTATTTGGGTCTCATTTCCTTTGCTTCCCATTCATTTTCGGGCTAAGAGTGCTCAGTTTGCCATAGCTAAGGCTATTGGCCTTCCACTTCGTATTGACGAAGCAACTTCTAATCTTCGACAACCTAGTGAAGCGAGGGTATGTATTGAGGTTTATTTGGAATGCAAACTCCATGATAGAGTCTGGATAGAGAGGGAGAAATAGGGTGGATTTGGCAGTCTATTGTATATGATAAGGTGCCAGAATTTTGCTTTCGTTGCAGACACTTTAGTCATTCGGATGATAAGTGTTCTAGTGGCTCCCATTATGCTCCACCTTCTGCG